>JAQGBH010003215.1:0-20716 GCA_034698265.1 Sminthurinus aureus | reverse complement strand
AGGATTTTGTGTTTTCATGAATTGACTTGCTCGTTTTTGTTGTACATTTGTCTTGTCGTTTTTTGTTTTTACAAAAACTCTCCATCGGGGCTCCGTATGAATCAAAATTTCTCCAGATCCCCTCCACGTAGACACTTGAAATTTTGTACACATGTACTTGATATATGTACGGAGCAAGGGAGGTGGGTACGGATTCTGTATGTTCACTCTGGGCTCTACAAAACGCCAAGAAGCATGAAAATCACAAAAATCCGTTGGTTATTGACTCCTAGCGATCCTCAGGAGAAACTGACGAAATCGTGACCCAGCTCCCTTGCTCGGTATTGGTCTCAAGTATTTTTATACAAATTTTTGAGGCTCTAGGTTGTATTTTGGAGGAGAAAAGCTGGAAAAATGTACATTTTGTGTGCTGTCTTTAGAATTTTCTACAGCCCAAAGTATACATTGCAGGGACTTAAAAATCGGGATTCTAGGGGATTGAAAGATGGAGATTCTGAAAAAAATTATTTCAGATTCCTCCGAATCCTCCGGAGCCAACAATATGTGTTAACAGCCATAAAAAATTTTGTTGTCAAGGACACCTCCTTTGGTCGGTCACATTCTTAATGTATTATGTATGTGTTATAAATGACACGTAACACTATAATATGTTATTATATAATATACTAAATGCAAGCTCTCCTATTCTTCTGTTAATCTGAATTCTCAATCTCAAGCTTTTGTTAGGATTGGGATTTCTTTAATATCCTCTATCCTCCATGAAGTGCAACTCAGTGTCTCTGCATTCTGTATATTCGTATACAGTATTTTATTTGATTGAGGCAACACCCAAAAACCCAAATCCAAATCAATAGAATAACAAATTCCTATGCCTATCTGTATCCATCCATGTACAAAATATTTGTGCATTTAATTGCACTTATTACTTGGAGAATAATAATAGTAGTCGGAAGATTAGGCGTGGTTCCACATACATAATATACATAATAGATACAAGATACATGCTTTATGCTTATGTTTGTAAATAAAACAAAATAAAATATCTTACATTTTAGGCTTCATTCACTACCATTTCTCTTATCATAAAACTCCAACTAAAAATTATGTATTAGGTATTCAAACAATAATCATATCAATAGTTGAGACTAGAGAATGTTGGTAAAATAAAATAAAAATCTACGTTCAATGTTCAACTGTTGAAATAATTATTTACCATTTCAATTCCATTTACAGTTCAGCCGATAGTTAATCTTATTATTATTTTACCAACTTTAGAATATGCAGTTCCATTGTTTATTTGTTTAGATTATAGTTATTTTTATGCACCAATAACAATGAGATTCCTTTTTATAATTATATGTTTACTCTGTAAGTTTGCACATTACTTTTTTCTCCCATACATGACTCTTATTATGTATCATGCATATTATCCATATCAGCAAAACAAAAACTGCAATGATCTTTGTTCTCCATTTCAAGAGAGAATTTTAAACGAAGGAATTGGCTCGTAGTTTGTAAAGATACAAAAAAAGACTGAATTTGAGCAATTATTGTAATTATATCTACACTAAATTACAGTTTATATGGTTATTTGATTGTCAATTCTTTCAGAACTGTTATTAATTTAATTTAATGTTGTGACTGTCAATTGTCAATAACCTGAAACCAAAAAGATATTTGTTGCTTGCAGTTATATCGTATATCGTAGGCATAGAATGTACTTGACGATGAGATGCATTCTGCAGTCTGCAGTCTGTGCAAATTACACATCACATATCACGTACCACATGCAGTGTCAAAAACAAATCTTGGATGGGAAAAAGTTTGAATTGTCATTGTCAGTGTAATTTGTAATTCTCATCCCGTTCGATGCGATTGCACTTCAATTAAATATAAATTATTTATTTTTAATCATCATTTGTATTTACTAGTTACTATTTAGAGTTTACATTATAGCTTGTAGTTTGCAGCTTGTACAGTAATAAAATTTATTGTAAATTGTAAGATATCACAACCACCTACATAAAAAAGAAATTAATACTTTGCTCTTGCATAAGTTTAATCATCTCACAAGCAGAGAAGCAGGTATGTGTAACATTTCACATGTGTGTAATCTACTTGTGCATTTCTTAAATCTGCTTGTAATACGATAATAGAATTTAATCTCTTGTATGTAATTTGTAATACGTAATGTGTAAAAACATCAAAATCATCTAACAACATCCAATATACAATGTTCCATAGTTCTTTGTTCGTTGATACCTACAAACTACAAACATCATCAACTATCAAGAACACCATGTTAACATACTTCTTTGTTTGTATTTTGTATATATTGAATATTGAGGCTTCTATTATTCAACTCTTTATACCTGATACCTGACCTACCCATGAAATAATTATTTCGTAAATCGTACACAGAACACAATTAAATCCCAAACCCGCACAACATTGAACATAGAGTAGTAATACAAAAAATGACAAATGGGAAGGAATTTTTTTTGCATAAATGAAATTTATGGTTCAAGAATTTGTTCTAGAGCAACACTCTAGAAAGAGTAGACGTCAAATTTTATTTTCCTACATGATTTATTACTCAATGAGATATTTTTCCAGCAAGATGATTTGACATTAGACAAGTTGGGCAAAAATCAGCTAGTAAAATTTACTACATACAATAGACAGTTCATAACCCGGGAAGTAACGACGTTTATTTATTTATTTATTAGATTTACCTTTCCAGTAATTATTATTGAATATTGAGCGTATATTATACAGTTTAGATTGGATTATCAGCAGTACATGGTTTTTATGATGAATGCCGAAAGAGATGTGTATTGTGCATAGTGTGTGGTAAATGGCCATACTTATTTTATTTATTCATAAAAAACAAGCTTGACTCACGTTTTAGAATTGTGAATTATCTGAAAACCCACAGCTCCTTATTAATAATTAATAATATACATACTATGGGAAAGAATAATAATAATATATCAATACAATCAGCCATGTCCTGTCGTGTTTCATTTCATGTTTTACATCGATATCGATATTCTTTTCTCTCTGTCTTTTCTACAAAAAAAAAATATGCTTCACTTTAAGTGTCTAACTTATCGCAGAAAACAACCTACGCCCTTCATTTTAACTAAGAGCTGTTAGTTTTTACGCATAAAGTTCGTAATACATAATATAATAAAAAATACACACCTATTCCCAATGAACATTGATTACATAGAAGACATACGTGACATAATAGGTTACAGATTATAGTGTGTAGTGTTTCAAAAATATACAATAGATTTACTTTTAACTTAGTCCCTTCTTTCTTTCAACTGTGGGAGCTTTGAGAGAAATATTGCCAGAAATATTACGAGAAATTTTAAATCGTACACGCAGTAAAGCGCAGAATGGAGAATGGATCAACAGTGAACGGAGCTCACTTGATTATTGATTCCCATTTGAGTCTCATATTTTTAACGAGCAAATGAATGTGTACTGTCTTCTTAGTAGATATTTTCAACCTCCCACGCTTAATTCTCACCAGTTCTAATTAATTACTTGTAGCACTAATGAGAATTATTAAAAGTTAAGAATTTATTTGATGTGTGTCTCATTAACCATGTACCTTGTACAAACAGTACAGTAGCCAGAAACTGCAACCACAAAACATACAACTCATAAATTATGAATCATGAATCATGAACAATGAACATGCACTATCATAAATGTAAATGTAAGGATATAAAATACGTTGATAATATTGTACCGCAAAGAAAACATGCATTATGACCACAAAGCACAAAGGAGCTCATGGAAAATACAAGCCAATTTAATGTGAACTAGACAAACTTAATTGTTATAAAACGTTATTAAAATTTAAAATGCATCTGAACTTATCATATCCAATTGAAATTTCTGACCCTGTGTACTTATGAAAAAATAAAAAAACACATTGTCCAGATTAGTCGTTTTAGTTGAAAATAAATTGTTAACCTACTTTTAAATTGTATACACAGTAAGTACGTAGTACATGTAGGTGAGGCTAGGTTAATATCATTTTCATTAACATCTCGTGAAAAATTTGCATTTGGACATTAAAATATTCATTTAAATATAATAGATAATGTACCTTTTGATTTAGATGATAGTATATTATCATTATTATTATCATCATCATTATCATAATATATTTTATTCCATGCTCTATAATACCATTATAGATTATAGAAGACCCACTACACACTAGTGCATTGTAAACGTAAATACACTATAACTATCATCATCGTCAATTATGTGCTCTCTTTATTCTTATACACGTCAATTGTCAATATAAATTGTCATCGTCAATTTTGAGGTTCATGCTCCCTACGACAAGTTTAGTAGTTCTAGTTCTAGTTCAGATATCATGCATCATGCAAATAATTATAAATTATAGATTGTAAATGAGATAACACTTGTCTCGAATCTCGATTGATTTTATTTTGACAAGGGCTCCAAAAGGGTTGGGCTTTTTCCTCTACATGTTTTTGCTATACTCTAGACTCCTCTCTCTACCTCTGCTATTTACTACCTATTCTATTGATGCTCAATGTAGTTTTGCTATATTTTCCAACCGATTCTTCTCAATTCTCAATGATATGCCGAATGCCACACGACTATCTACTGTATCCACTTGTTGTTAGTGAGAAGTGGGAGAAACTTGTTACTCTTTATTTTGCTTACTGCTTACTACTTGCTAATACATTAATAATATACTGTAGAGAGATGAATTAATAAATTAATAATGAGGATATTGATTAATGGTTGGATGGTCAATGTTACTTGCCTATTTACATGTCATATTAAATATTAATGTCCTATCTACTTCTAGTTCTCATAAAGAGAAAGAAATACTCTTTAGAAGGTTAAGTACAATACATAATGTATTGTATGTAAAATCTATTTCTATTTTCCATTGATTGATATTGATAAACTTGATATCGACTCTCATTTCTATCAGTTTTACAACAAATATCATATTTCCATAATCCATACAGATTTGCAGTAATAACAATAATAATAATACTTATTATTACCAACTTAATGGCTGTTAATGTTAAATGTGGTTCGTGCTTGGCATTCAGTCAGTTTGTAGTTCATATGCACCTACAACCACAACCATTGTTTACTCTAGGCTAATGTAAATCGGAAATTATTATTCTTGTTATTGGTAGCAGTTAACAAACTATTATGTGTCACGTTAAAAGTTAGAATTAGTGTAAAATACACATGTACTTGTAGTTTCGCCAAAAGTAAAAAACCAACCAACAACAAACCATAACTATATTACACCATGTTTTTAGATGTAGTTTTGTGCTTTTTATAATTATCATATCATACGATAATACTATGGAATCCATAATCCATATTATGGATAATAATTATACTTATTATCATCAGCCCCCTACCTCATAAATGTTCATTCGATTCATATTCAGGTTCAGATTTAGTCACCTTAAGGGCAACACGTAGAGCAGACGACTATAATTATGATTTAATAGATTTAATTCAAAATAATTTATCACCCTTTCACCCTCAAGACTATTCCAGCTGTATACATATTTTTATGCTTTTACACTAGATCACTTGCATCCAATATCTCACAACGTGCTGTGTACAATATGATTTGGGATCTGTGATGAACGACACCTTATAACCTTTAGATAGAAGAGAACTGAAAGTACATTAAATTCATCATAGTAGGTAATATATAATATACTTCAGACTGAATTATTTTAACTTTCCATAAATGGTACAAGAACAAACAATGATGCCTATGTATTATGTATATTCTGCAGGCCAAAAGTCAAACAGTGTTTCAATCAAGAACTGTAGCATTTAAAAGACTAAATATTTCAGACTTCAGATGCCGTCATTATTTATAATTTATAACACGTAGTACATAACTCTCCGTTTACGTATTATTACGATGAAAGTGAGAGTAAGTAGAACGGGTTCGTTCCATCACATGCTGTGATCTTCACAGTGAACACCTAACATTTGCATTAATCAAGTCACGTGTTTGAAAAAAATAAATTTTTTAAACGACTCCCTTACTTAGATGTTAGATAACGAGTAAACTGTACTCCTGTCTGTTGTCTGGAATGTATCATTATTTAAGAAATGAATATTTGAGTGAGAAATAGAATAATATGTATCACAATTATTCACAAAATCTGTATGTAGTATGTGCGATTTCAAATAGAGAACAGTTTCCAGTGTTTACAGTTTTAAATGATAATAAAAGTAATTGTAGTGGATTGGAATTGATATCATTAAAAATTAAAATGTATCTATAGGAGTAGAACTTGCATGGCAGGTTTCTTTTTATCACTGCCTGTCCGATTCCATTGCAAATTGCAATGTCTGAAAACCACTACATTCTACGCTCTAAACTCTACAGTCGGCCAAACAGGTAGAGAGAGATTAGTTGTTCTGTTACAAAAAATATATATAAAAGAAGTAAGCATGGCATGCTATTAATGTGCTCAACATTTGTAATACATCCAGCAAATAATATTATGTAAATGAGTTAAATTGCAATTATACTACATTTTATATGGAGCATACATAAGTGCCTGCACATAAAAGAGAATTATTATGCTAATTAATACGGAATCGAATTCAACTAGAGCATGTAGTACATACTACAAACACGAGACATTGAAAATTATAACAAAGCAGGAGCTTGTCCAACAGTGTATTTATTATATAGGTAATAAGATCAAGTTTGTGGGATAATATTAAATATTAAATATAATAATAAAACGCTAATATCATGATGGTCAACATGACACACCAGTCACCAGGCTGCCAAATTTTTCGTCTTTTGAGCCATTCCTAGCTCATGTTTTCTTCAAATTATCCTCCGTCTCACCTTCCCCACTACACACATAAGAAAACCTTTGATCGAATTTTTTAAAGTTTTCGATAAATAGGGAAAAATTTCTACACTAACTTCATATGTGTAAAAATATTTATGCAGTTAGCAAACAGGAATCAAGACACGCCAAATATGATGTAAGATAAACAGGGAAACCAAAAAATTATCATTTTTATAATAGGGGTAACTGATTTTCATCAATAACTTGCCTTCCGTGTGTATGAAGTTACTAAAACACGAGCTATTTATTTTTGTGCGATGAAACGAAAACGGATTCCACAATAATTAAAGCAAGGTCACAAATCAGAGACATTCTACACTACATATTTCTATACATATATGTAGATACTGACAAGAACTTAAACGATTACTCATTTTTGTCCATTCATCGTCGTCCGTCTTTTAGTTTTCAAATAGCCATTAAAATTAATGATTAAAGATCAAAGGCATATTATTAAGCTAGTAACAATGTAGAAATGGGACCTGGTTTTTGCACTGTTCGCAGCGTATCTATAATCTATAATAATTAATCTTTTACCCTTTTGTTCCTACTTCTATCTGCTATTCCGTCCTTTTTGTTACATCCGTGATTCACGTGCTCAGAAAAATGCGTTCTTTGTTACACAACATCAAATATACTAGTGTGATATAATTATAGGTAGAACCGGTTAATTTTTTTAGGATTGCTTCCATTTTCAATTACGGATTTGTCCATTTTACACACAATAAAGCAAATTATGCCATGTATAATGTGTAATTTACAAGGACAGTAAAATGTAGAGTATTTTACACAAGCCACAAGCCATTCACAATTCACATGTGCGTAAATTTCCTAACAGGTTCTCCAGTCATCGACAAGCGTGCATTGCACATGAGTTAATTATTAAAGATTGGAAATGAGATTAAAAACCAAGTGTAAAACAAAGACTATGTGTCACTGCATTGAAAAGTCATCAAGGATTTTGTTTCAATTTGACATACACTTCCACATGCCAACTACCAACAGCTTATAATATTCTTCCGCACTTTATCTCAAAATGGTCATCACCTTCTCTAGACTGTATACTATAGACAACTGATAATTTGACACTTGACAATAAATGAATAATACTGCTACTTGCTACTGCTTGCTACATTCTCTCAATGTTAATGTTTATTACCATTCATATTATACTCTTTACTCTTATCACCATTTTACTGCATCACACTACATACGCTTACGCACACAAATTTGCGACATATTGCACGCAAACAAGATTATCTTGAATTTAAAGCTTTCTACATCTTAAATCCAAGTTTCGTATGAAATTGGTAAACAAAACACAAGAAAATGCACAAGCATCTAGTTTTCATGATACATGTTGACTTTGCTTTGTAGATTGTAAAAATTTTGTTTACTTTAGAGAAAATATTACACTTGTCTACATTCGACATGTGTGTTTCATCTTCCATCATAATATGTACCTATGATGTATGTGTAATCTGTATGTGTCTAGTGTCTACTCTGCACTCTGAACAGCTGTTTCATATTTCATCCTTGATCCTTGTTTCAAAGATAAACAAGAAAAAAAAAGATATTATTGAAATAGTTTGTATTCTGTATTTGTGAAAAACAAAATACAAAAACAATAAAATGCTAATTTTCATATGTGCCTTACGTTTTATGTTTGAAGTTTCAACTTGTTGTTTCACTTATATTCTGTATTCTGTAATATTGATACAGCCTACTTTTGACTTTTAACTTTTACAAGTTTACCTTAAATATCGTAAGTACACTTCAAGTTTCAAGTTTCTGAGGTGAAACAACAAAGTTAGTTTGTAGTTTGTACATTTTTGCTCCACATGTATAAAGATTTCATCTCTTATACTTCTACTTATGTACAGTAACACGAGTGGATAAGTACATCGTACATATGTATCATTAGTGTGGTAAGTGCAGGTAGCATTGGTCATTTTATTTTTATTTTTAACCTCAAAAAGCTCAAGCTAATGAACATATCAGTAGTTTGTATACTTGATGCTTGATATACGTAAGAGAGAAGATTTCGTATGTACACTGATGATAATGAAATGTAAAATGTACACACCATACAAACGCAAAACGCATATAGACATATTTTAGGGATAACAGTTAAATTTAACCAATACTTAGATTCAACAACTTTACATTCATACTGATATTTTACGAAGCGTGGAAAGAAAGCTCAACGATATGTGAGATATGAGCCCAAAGTAACTTGTATTGTGTACATGGGTAGTGCACGGTACAAACTAGTATCTAGCATCAAGTTATTACGATTATTATAGATTGTCAGATTGTGGATTCGCACGTTCAAAAACTACACTTTACATACTAACGTACTTGCGTTGTACAAGAAAAACACAAGTTTTGTTACAGAACAGACAGAAAATATCACAATTAAGTAAATCATTCAACGAACCATGTCCATCATCCATCATCCATCATACTTCAGCATGCAGCATACTGTCTGACATAGAACTTGTACTATAAACTTTATACTATAAGTGCAGTTAGGTATCCTCTCTCTTTCACTCTCGTCTCTCGTAAAATATAAAACGCATCATACACGAGGCAAAAAAACATGATAATAAATAAATAAAAAACTCTTCTTATTCTCTCCTTATGATTCTCTTGACTCTTTACTCTTCAAACAGTCGGACAGGTATATAAATTCGACAAAAAAATGATTTCAATTGAAGCCTGTGAAAGATTTTCATGAAACGACGAGGCTTCTGGCTTCTGCTGCATACTGCAGATTGTCAGTTTAGAGTTTAGTGTAGTTGTTGAATTGTATACAATCTCTGTAACCATTTTACATACAATGTTTAATACACATAGAATAAAATGATCGAGCGCCACATCAAACATCAACGTCACTATCGCTAGCAGTAGCCAGTGAATGCAAAATATCTATCATACAATTCACATTGGATTTGTATACTATTTTCTCTATCATTTACACATAATACGTAGCGAGTAATATACAAAGATTTAGAATGTGTTTGTGTACCTAAATATCTTAGGTATAAAAAATTGTATTTATTTCATTACGTATCAAATCTCAACGTGAAAACGATAATTAGCTGTCTTATTCTCACTTTCGTGGTACGTTTAACATTGAAAATTGTTCATTTTACGTTTTACACTATAAACAGAGTCTAAGTGAAATTAAATGGACAGTATCATATTACATATTACAAAAACGAGAGATGAATTTCACCCCAACAAACTAAATACTAAACACTATTATTACGAATTACGATACATGAATTCAAGCACCATTCAATAAATTAACGATGATGATTGTGTTACATGTTGTAGTAAACGCTGTGTCAAAACACCTGTTTTTTGCAAGTTTATTCGAGTTATAGACCTAAAGAAGGTGTATAATGTATTCAATTTCCTAGAATAGTCTACATTCTACAGTCATTATTAAAGACATGAATTCATTCTGAAAATCAAAAACAACATACACGTATTCCACTTTGGATTGAAATCATGACGTTGTTAAAAGATCTGTCTAAAAACAAAATGCAAAAAAAAAATGTTGTATTCACTGACATTTCAATTTTCAATATAATAGAGCAGAAGATCCACATGCTACATCATATTAAAGTCTAAAGGCACAACTTTCTGCATATTGACTCATGACTACTGACTACTGACGTTAAAATATAAAGTATTCAAACTAAACTAAGTAAAATGATTCTGTAGATATGTATTTCATTTGGGTCTTTTACAGTTTTAATTACAAACCGGCCAATTAATGTGAGATGTTAGAATTAAATTCTTGCACATCCAACGTCCAACATCTACCGTCAGATCAGGAGCATGCAGTCATGAAGACATGAAGAAAACTCAATGAAATTTAAATGGATTTTTATGCACTGGTTACTGGTTAGTAATGACTATTTTCATCATATAATATATCACTGCATACTGCTCGCACTTACATACTGCACGCATGCAGAATGTAACACTTAAGGATGAGTGATGAAGGGATTTTAAAGGTAAAAGTAAATCAGAAGCAAAAGTTTCATAGACGTGTGCTCTTTTCATGCCCAATTCTTATGTACTTAGTCCTCATTAACAATTAATTTCGCTTTTTAACTTTTAGCATAATAAGGATTTCTTGAAGCCCTGCTAAATTTGTTTACCTATTTTCTATTTGTGTATATTGTACAGTAATCAAAACATCTATTTCTATACCTTTGTCATATGTATGCAGCACTTACGACTTACTTTATTAATGTAGCAATGTCTTCTCTTGATGAAAAAAAGCATCCGCTTTTTTATCATATTTATTTATGCTGCAATGGAAGATGGAAGTAAGAATGTATATTATCGTCTTCTATTTTTATTCCCCAGTTTTTCATTTTTAAACCTTTTGGTTTGCAAACATAATATGTACTTTTCAAGCTGAAGAAATGAAGATAATGAAAACCAGTGTAATAAGACTCTAACAGCCTTACATTGCATTACCATGCATATCAGTAGAAAAAATCAGTAGTGTACATGAAAACGAAAACAAATTACTACTCTTGTTTAAAAACTGTAGTCACCTATTCAAAACACTGCATATCACGAATTCATACTATCAATACTTTGCGGTCCTACTAATTAAGATCATTTAGGCAATATTGCCTTCATGAAAATACAAATGTTGAACGTAAGAAATTCCTTTTCAGGATACATTTCTTCTACAGATTCCAAGAATTTTAATCTAATTACACGACACATGAACAATAAAAAATGGAAACCAATAGATTTGTCCAATCAGTTGAGGTTTCACTAGGCTAGAGGTACCAATTAAAAATCAATCACAAGTTATTTAACATGTAGACTACACTCATTGCTGAAATGTGTCAAAGTAGTGGATTAGGAGCAACACACACATGAGACACACAAGTTCCTTGACTTTTTAAAGTTTGATTTGAAAGTTTTAGTGTGACTAGTACAAATTACATCTATACAACTGGAAGATGAAATATGAAACCAAAAGTACATAATATAATATGTAATGTGCAGAGACTAAGTTATGCGAATAATCATGAATGCATATAAATATGTATATTTGCTTACAATTTAAAATTTACAGTACTTCTTTTTTATGCAGTATGCAACTATTTTTTTCGATTTTCTATCAATCATGCTATTCTATATTCTATAGTAGAAATAAGGACAGTTGCAAAAAATTCAACACTGTGAACTGTGCACTAGGCCTAGTGCCTAGTGAATGCTTCCAAATTTTTATACAATCAGCTAACAAATCTCTTGATTCTTGATAATAATTGGCCTTTTAATTTTCTTTTCATTCATTCATTCGTTGACTATTCCTAGTTTAATAGAAAGATGGGAAAGTTTCCTTGTTCGTTGTTCGTATTTGTTGAATACTGAATACTCACCACTAAGTAAGTATCATTTTTCAATACGCCTCAGATGAAGTAAAATCACGTATAATATAGTGTCAAAACTCCTATACCTTGGTTCAATTCTTAGTATTTCTTCAAAGTACATGAATAATCCGTATACGTACAGTGTACAGGAATATTTAATAAACATCACAGATCACAGCTGATCGCATATATGTAAATACACAAAGGCAATAAATTAAAACCTAATTTTCTACATGTGCACACTGTAAACCAACCAGAATGATTTGTCTTAGATTGTCAACACAAAATTCACTTTCAGTTTCTATATAATATAAAATATTAAGTATATTGTATAATGTGTCATATAACATGATACGACAGAAGGATTGGAGTTTCCTTTTTGTTTTCTTGTAGATATAACACAATTTGTCATTCAAATACTATATTTAACTGCTATTTAACTACAGATATAATTTGGATTTAAACACAAATCATTGACATGTATTTTATTCACAAAAACTTAACAACCTTATTATTACTTGCTCATTACTCATTACGTATATATACAACTGCACACACATATGAAAGGATAAATGCAGAAACCAAAGTTTATAACGGTGATGGTGTCCTTTGAAGCAAAACTTTGACATAATATATCAAGGGAAATATTCTCACGTTCACAATAGACAACAGATGTAATGCAAAAAATCATAAAAAATTATGTTATTTAAACTTTAAACTTATCACGACCAAACATTTTCCATACATAAGGAAAAACCAAAAAACCACAAGATCTGTCTCTTTGTTAAATTCATTACAATTGACAATACATGATTTTGACAACGGTGATAGGAGCACAGAGAACAGAAAAGGGAAAAAGACATATTGACACGAGCTTTTTTCCAAGTTTTTGATGACAATTCTCTTGTAATGATGGTAATTTTCAAGTCAGGGAGACAACACCACCAACTGACTTGTGGACATAATCTTTTGAACAATCAATGAATGAATGAATGAATGACTGAAAGTAAATGGTTATAATATAGAATAGAGACGTCTAACGTAAAAAAAACAGAATAGTTTTATATATCTGATCTCATATTATATAGACAGCAGACAATAGACAGTAGACAGGCTAAAGATATGAATCTGTGAACATGAGAGAGATAAAATCAGAAATTAAGAGTTAAGAGTAGGTAAATAAGTTAACTTATGATGAGATGATTTAATTTTACGATGAAGAGTGTTGACAAGTAATCATAAGAGGGTAATTTACATTTCATTGGGAATTGGGAACCCTGTCCTTCTTCTTGATCTAGTCTCCTCCTTCGTGTTTTCATCTCTCTATTATAATCAAATCTTGCATTTAAAATTATTCAACAATTATTATTGAATGAGTTGAAAATGGCAATATTGAATATGTGCACCTGCACCTGCTCCTAAGTGTAACATATGTAATATGTACATAAGTGAACAGAATTGTCTCATCGTCATCATCATCATTTCTTATTCATAGATTCAAAGATAATATAAACTTGTGTTTTCTTTGCTTTTAATTAACTTTCAAACTTAGACTTTTATGAGTCCAAAGTCCACAGTCCATTTACACTTCCATAATAAAATTATTATGTTTGAAGTTTGAATCTATTGATGAGAGATTTGACAAGTGGAATTTATTATCTGAATTTTTTTCAAACATACACACAAAAAAAAGTGACTGCTGGTTTTGATATTCAATGGAAATTGGAAGTTGGACATCATTATTATTGATCATCGACGTTCAAGATTCAACATGGAATAGTGAATAGTTACAAGCTAAAAGTCATCAAGTGCACGAAGGAGAGAGGAAAGTCAAAACAGTCAACTCTACAAATGACAACTCTAGCAAACTTATAACACATGGCACATCTTCTTACATGACAAAAAAAAGTAAAAGATTTACATAGTGTAGTAAATTAGAGTATGATCATCTTATTACTTATTACCCAGTTTAATAGCTATTGATTTATAGACTGTCAAAAATGATCCAAAGTCAAAGATAACACTAAAGATTAAATATGAATCTGAGACGTTCCTTCACTTTGACTTTTTAAACGCTAATTTTTTTACCATTTTATTTGACTAAGTGATGATGACTCGTGACTCGTGAACACCGAGAAGAGATAAGTAAACAAAAGAAAAGGAAAATGGAAAATGAACAAGAACAAACACTCATGCACTTCACTATATCAAATGCAAAATGTAAAGCAGAAGCAACAAGAGTGCATTGCATTTAACGAATAATTGAATGCATAAAACGAGATTTGCATGCAATGTGCAGTCACTTGTACTTATTGCTTATGTATGATTATTTTATTATTGTATTCATGTCTTTCCTTTCCATTCATGTAGACAAATGTAAATGACTTTTATGTAGCTGTATTAGTTGTATAGCTTTTTATTACAGGTCAAGGGAAGAAGTGAATCTTCTTATTCTTCTTCATGTACAACTACAACTAGTTCTACTATACTTCTCCTAATCTTCTCAGCTCATCGGCAGTCACTGTCAGTTTACATTTCATGATTCCATTTAGTCACTCATTCTACAATCTAATAACTATAACACCCCTTTTGTAAAAGTCTGTCAGCAACTGTAAATTGTACATAATAAAGGTTTGACATGCGTGAGTACACAAGTCAATCTGCATATGCTTAATGGGCAGTGCATTTTATTACTTTATTAATACCTATATAAAATATTATAAAATATGCCTGATGGAAAACAATATGAAGGAACATAGAATATATTATACATATTATAATGTGGATACATTATAAATTTAAGGAAAAAACTCTAGAATTCACACTCACACACTCGCACAAGTGATTGTCTGATTTTTTAATAACTCTTTGAATCTACCAAAGTTTCGTTTGTATTTTGTATGTTATATCATGTTATATTGTTCACTGCTTATTGTTTATTGCTTATGTAAGAGCACGGAACACAAGTAAGTTTTTTTATACGCGTGTTCAGTGCTCAGAATTTGCAAGCTCATTTACCTTAATGTTTCATTCCCTTCGGACATTAAACATTAAATGGATAGAAATAACCAATTAAAATTGAAATTAACAGACTATTAAGAAGTTCCTCAATGTCATATTTAATTTTTTGTACATGTGATCTCGGAATCGTGATTAAGAAGATTCATCAGCAGAAGAAAAAAAAACCTCGAATAAATACAAAATGTGCGTATACTTAAGTGTACACACACACTCTTCGCCATGTGTAAGTCATAAGTGTAGACAAATTATAGCACATCATAATATTATGATTTTAACCTCAATGATTCAGAAAATTATTTCGATGGTGTGGTGTCAAAGAATCTTTTTTATGTACATACATACAAAAGATGATTTTCCCTTGATTACTTCTTCAGTTTGCAGACCAGACGAAAAGCAAAGAAACGAGAGAAAATAAAAATAGCACCATAAAAACATAGACTACCATGAACGTAGGTCACTTCTACCATATAATATACTAAAAATTACGAATACAAGAAGCAATTTCGATTTGAATGATAAATATAAAATATAAAATCTGTCCATGTCTAATCTATTTTATCTGTATTTAGTATTGCAAATTGTATGACAACGGAAAAAAAAGTTTGTCATAAACGATAATATAAGTACATTGTATATTACACGACATTCTTACGTCTGAACAATTTTGAAGAATTTTCAGACTCAGAAAGTGTCTTTAATGTATACACGATGACATGAAAGTGTCTGAGCGATTGAGGGCCATCACGGCACTACTACCTGATGTCATAGTTGTTGTCCATGGAATATCATTTAGTACGTAATATATTATGTAGTTGTAGCATCATTGGTATTGATATATTCATTTATCATACACAAACATTTATGGTGATAACACTTTATATACTGTAGTAGTAGTGAATTGAACAGTAGTATCGCATGGACAACAGAACAGGAATTGAAAAATCAAGATACATACATATCAATATAAAACACATTTGATTGTGTCTTTGAGTTTTCCCAAAAAGTAACAATGAAATTGTTTTCAGTTCTTTTCTATAATATTATAGTTATATAAATATTTATTCATGATCAATGTACTACTACATGTTACATGTCACATGTTAAATGTATTTGCCTAAATTAACCTCTGATTTTTTTTTACTTATCCCTTGGAATATTTGTATTCCATTATCTAAATTGCAGCAGTAAGGTTTTTTTTATTAGATAGGCTAGTCTCATTGTAAACTAATGGTAAATGATAATAAATAAATAATATGAAACTGAGAAAAATAAAAACTAAGGTTGAGCTAAAAATTGAAGGAATAAGTAATAATAATAACGGATTCAAAAAGCCAAATGCTGCATAAAATCATTCTGTATGTACAACTATAGGAAAGTAAGTAAAAATTTCCAAATCTATGTAAGTAAACAAAAAATTAAGATGATAAATTGTTCGTAACAATTTTAAAGTCATTCAGGCATAGCTAATGGATCTACTTTATATCCAATATCCATCCACAGTTCAAGTTTCAAGTTGATACATTTTATTTACTCCTTTTTTTTGCAGTGTATTCTTCTATATATCTTTTAGTGTGTGTGAGCAGAAAGAATAGAGAGAGTATAGTTTGAACAAACAATATTATACAAAAAATTATACATGCTTCTTCATGTCAGTAGTCAGTAAGTTTCAATAAGTATGTATATATAAAATACTTGTGAGAAAAAATCACAAGCTACAAGTTTTTACTAACAATTTTATATTATAAACGTATAAAAGTCACTTACTTTGAACTAATAACATACAAAAATAGTACTAGGTTAAGATTTTTTCTTGTATGTATTTTAATTTTGACAAGGTTTTCCTTGTGTGTGTACAAATAAATTTCTCATGCATCCAAAATCATGTAAAATTTTCTTCCTCAATAACAAACCAATAGTAGTTCTCTCTCTCCACGAGTAATCTACGGTCTAGTATATAGTTTGTAAGTCACCTAATTAATTATAATAGTCTTATTGAAATTTAAATGGTTTCCACTTACTTTCAACGTTTTTTCCATTTCCATTATTATTGTTATTGAGGGGATTGACTTGGTTAATTCCAAGACCTCCAATATTAAGTCCAGCTAGTCCAGCTAATCCTGCTAGTGATTGCCTCTTGGTTCGGTTCAGTGGATCCATCATCAGTTCTTCAATAGCATCCAAATTTAAATGACTCAATGAATCGACCGTCATATTACTGCTCATTTCTTGAATTTCCGGCACTATCTCTGATGATGATGGAATAATCGTAACACTTTGTGTACCATTTCCTACTACATCTTGTTCTTTGTCATCTACATCCACAGCAAGATTAATGAGAACTGGTAATTTAATCTCCTTGTCACTATCTCCATTTTTCTTACCACTAGAATTATTACTATTATATAAATCACTATTATCTTTTTTATTATTATTTATATTATTATTGTTTAAAGTTTTGCTACTTGTTTCATCAGCATTTATAGTCAAAGCTATGCTTAAGAGGAAAATGGTAAAATATACGGTTACACTTTTAACTGAAGCCATTGTCATTGGATTTTTGAGACGATGATCACTCAATCCTTTTCAAGTTTTTAAATAATAATGTACTTAAGGAAATTAAAGAAAGAGAAAAAAACTTTATTCACTACACTTTTGGAATCCATGCATATTTGATTTTTAGTTGTTTTGTTGTTTCGAAATTTTCTCTGTATTATCAATTAATGTAAAAGAGAGTTTTTGCACTTATTACTTTATTTAATAGTATTCATTTTTATATTTAATCACCATGATTTCCTTGATTTAAATTTTTTATTTTAGTATATATAGAGATCCTGAATCCCGAATCCAATCCAAACACAAATACAAAGTAATACAAGACAAAAAGTTGAAATTATAGTAAAACAGCAATCAGTAAATAAAATTTAAAAGTGATTTTGTAAAGAAAATCTCAAAGTCACGCCAACTCTTAATCCATATAAAGTCAATTGGAAAAGCAGCTATAGCTTACACTTTTATTTCACTAATAGTTATAATAGGCTATCGACATCAGGATTTGCAATGTATAGCAAATAGTTACTGAACATATAAGCAGTTTCACGTTTAAAATTCCTTAAATTGGTTATAATATAACTTATAGAACACATGTACACATGCAATAAGACACGCTTGGTTTGTTTTGGATAGAAGATATATAGTTTTCTTCAACACTTTTTAGTTTTTATATACTTAACCTTTTATGTTTCTTATAATTTTCGTTGTCTATTTTTATCAGTAGTTGAACTTGTATTTGATACGATTATAATCATGAAATAATTATAATGCTGCAAATAATCACACTGTAATTTATCAGTTATTGTGAAATATATTTAATATTATATTTTGGATTGGTGATCAGATCAGTTCTTGAGAGTATTGAGTATTGACTATAGGTAAATAAAAATAAAATAATAAAATGGACACTGATACTTTTGAAGTTCGATCGATTCCTGTGTACAAAGGATAAAGGCAGCTTTCAAGATTCACTGTTATTATTTGTTTAAATGTAGTATTTTGGATTTTTGGTCAAACCTTTAATAAACTATTAAGATAAGACACCTGGTAAGAATAACAAGATTTTTCTGAATATTATGTATCCTCTATTAGTATATTTTCTATATCACACTTTTGTATATTTGATTTTCGTCTTCATTCGTTGTTGTATTCTTGAAACTTGTAACTAATAATAATAATAAAGACGATAAGAATACTAATAATACTGTAGTTGGTTGTAATCAAAGAAGAGTAGTATAATATAGTAGATAGATCTTGAAGAGATTCTCGTTGTTCTTCATAAAATGTCTTCCACTTCTTAATTGAAAAGTTCAAGAGACACTACTACTGCAAATACGAGATATATGTATAGGTAGTCTTCCAAATCAAAGTCAGATAAATCACACAGTTGGATACAACAAGTTAGAGTTCACTAGGTTAATTTGTTAATTAATAGAGTACATTTATAACCCCTCAATAAATAAGTTCCTCTGGGAAGAATCAAAGACGGCAAGTCATTGTAAAAATTTGCTGATTCTAAAAAAAGAGAGCAAGAGAGACAACAACAAAAAAAACAAAAAATTATGGGTAAAAGTATTGATAGTCGACGTATTCACGCTCCAATAATAAACCTCTAATATGACACAGGGAAACAAGCAACAAGCTACATTGAACAGAATCAAAGAGAGTAGTATCAAAAATCTGTGTGAGTACCAGTAAGTCAGTGTAGAGTGTAGAGCAGCAATCAAAACACACAAAACAGAATAAGGTAAAAATGAACGCTAGTTAACTTTGCACATATCACTAATGTTGTTCTTGGTTCTTGGACGACTGAATGAATGAATGAATGGATCGAGTGAGTACCGCCTGAAGCAGCGTAGTATCTAGTAAACACAAGTAAGCAGTGAATATCAGTGATGTTGTTGTGGTTAATGTATCTAGTATCTGAAATGTTAGAGAAGGTATATATGTATATGTAATTATTTAACTAACCTTTTGATTTCTCACTTTTAGCTCACCCAATATACAATTTATATCATAATTATATCGTAGATCGTAGCTATACAATTTATGTCTTTACACTGTACAAACTGTATGATACACAACAACTTTTTGCATTATACGATATGTATATTGTATATTATACTCTTATTTTTATGGACACTCCACACTCCTATATTATTATTATTTTTTACACCTTTATCTTCTGTATATATTTAGTATTTAGGCAGTTTTTGATCGGCTAAATAAAAAGGTTAAAAATGCATTAAAACCAATCAATTATCAATTGGAAACAACACCCAGCTAATAATAACTTATAACTCTGGTAAGTGTTAACTATATAGTATAGTATATAGACTTGCCAGTTTTGATCATAAAATATGATAAAAAATAAAAACAGTCTCTCCTAATTCACAATTAAAATTTTAGCAAAAAAAAATCTTTCAGTTTTTTTTTTTTTCAGTCATAATTTCCCACCAGCCATAGAAAAACAAAAAAAAACGATCTCACATTTCAGAATTATTGATAGACACAAAAAATATGGCCATGTACAACATCCCTTCAAAATAATTTGTAGTTATTTTAATCTTTAATCATCTTCAAATTTTTGAAGTTGATAAATATTTGTAGAATTATGATTTGTAGATGACAAGCGGATCACAATAAAGAAGAATCCTCTAAAATATTACAAATAGATTTTTGAGGGACGATTTTATTAAAGCGTGCTCTGTTTTAGTCTTAAAGCCTCTAGGGTTAAAGTGGGTAAGTGTGCTCAGATTTTTTCATTTCAAACTTTAACTACAAATTAAACAGGGAAAACAAAAC
>JAQGBH010003214.1:0-20716 GCA_034698265.1 Sminthurinus aureus | reverse complement strand
TAACATATAGTATATATATATATATTACATTTTACATTATAATTTGCTTGAAAAATTTTAATTTTATATAAGAAATTTAACACAAAACAAAAGAACGTGGATATTGAATATACCATTTCTCCTTTTGGTATGTAAAAATCAGACACAGCTGCAGTCAAATACAAAAGTGCACGAGGACCAATTACATCAAGCTCTTTAGATATTCCTTTTAGAAGCCAAAGGTAGTCTCCAAGTGACACATAAGTGATTTCCAATAAAGATTCCTTGAATCGTTCATACTGAGATAATAGATTGTGGATTCTGGACATCTCCGAGGATTTTACTACATATACATAAAAAGAAAACATGAGAAATTCTCAAAAATCCTATTCAAATTTAAAAAACATACATTTTACACATATATTTATGAAGGAATTTTATAATATATTAGCTTCTATCTACTCTGAGATTCAAAATCATTATATCAATCGTCTTTTATACCTTTAACATTTTTTGAGCCATCTAATTCCAGTATATCAAAGGCACTTGGAATGTTACGCAAAAATGGTTGCAAAGATTTCTGTCTATAATTGAATAAATATAGATAGATAGATAGTTGTATTTAAATACAGAAGGTATAGAACAAAAGATACAGAGATTCACAGTTGTTCAACAAACTTTCAACTTTTAAATTATAGAAAATACGTATAATGCTATTGGGTTACCTATATAGAAAAATAACTTTGTAGGATTGTTGGAGAAAAAATTCTGCAGATGTTGATCCTCTTGTTCCACTACTAAAGTTGTCAATAAATCGTACAGTTAACTGTTCTAATGGGACGGTAGTTCCACCGGAAGTTACAAGTACAACACGAGAATTTGTTTCATTTGAGGACTGAATCAACTTTCGTATTTTCATGATTGCATCGTCATAATTATCTGGTTGAGGGGCCTCTGCAAAAAAGCCTTCCCAATACTGTTCATCCTCCTCTTCGTTTTTAATATTGCTACTTCCTTGTTGACTCTTATCGGTAGTTGCTGACATTTTACAGGGGTATTTTTTTTGTACCAAAGAGTAAGATAAATGTGTCTTCTCTCTTCTCTCTATAAGTTCTCTCTTCTATAATCAGAAAATACAATTGCATTCAGCTTGACAAAAGTGATTATTATGTTATAATTGTTAATTTTCAGGAAAAATACACACCCTTTGTCTATGCTAAATGCTAAATACTGAAAATCGTATATAAACATTTTGTAATAATATGCTGGTTTTGCTTACCTTTTACCTTTTACCAGTGTGATTCGTCAAAATTGTCTCGAGATTACAGACGTATTTTACACTTTACAGTGTAAAGTTTACACTATAAATACAACATACAACTGTATTTTGTAGGCAATTTTACGATGACAATGTATTAAAAACACAAACTCTTGTATGTACAAAACACTGTAAGTAGTATCTAATAAACCTGCCTGTATTGGAAGGCTTTAACTTTAATTGTCTAGTAAGCAAACTACGACGTGTGCAAAACCTGCAATCTGCTTTCTGCTTTCTCTGCAGTTTTTTCAGTAAAAGTTTAAAATCCAAGGACTCTTATTCTGCGATTCTAAGTTACTATACATGCATTTGGGAGACCAAATAAAAAAAAAAACTGAAAAAAACACTCTCTCAGCCCGATACTGAATATAGTAGTAATAGAATTTATTTATTATTTTTTGAAATTATCTAAAATATGTGTAATATAACCTATGCATGTATGTGATGTGTGTGTACACATATATTACATGTAATTTTAGACAACAATTACTATACATTACACAGCATGTTTTCATTATTTCATGTCTAATGTACACACAGTGAGTTAAACAAAAACTATACTTACTAGTACTTACGTATATTACTTACGTATATTTTTACTGTTCTTGTATATAAATTGTACACAGCATTCCTGGTGCATAATATATAATATGTATGTCTTTTGAAACTGAAATCAGCCGTCAATTTTATCAATATAATTTTTATTACAATTTTAGAACTGTACGCTGTTTTTTAGTAAAATCTATCGTATGAATTCAAAATTGAAACACAACTTATTATATAGTTCACCTTATATCATAATATAAAGTTAAAATTTAGAAACACTTTCCTATTTTAGTTTACTGGAGAGTATAGCAGGATCTAACTTTAGTAGGCACTAAAAACATGAAAAAACAGTATAAATAGACTAAAGGATATTATACAAATAGCATAAAAATTCATATTACATAACATTATTATAATAGGATGTGCATATTCTTTTTTCCTTTGTATTTGAGCCTTACGTATATATTCTAAAATATATCTTTATATTGTGTACAACAAAAATAACAGTTCCTATATATGTCTGTATGTATTACTTTTTAATAATAACTAATTTATAACTATTATTATTACGATAAAAGATAAAACCACAAAGGATAAAAAAACCGATTACATAGAAAGATACATGTGAAAATAAAAACTTTCTATTTACAGCAACATATAAATTAACATGATTATTCTAAATATTATCATTTATAATAATATACATATCATCGGTGTATATAAATAACAAATAATAAGCTAGAGAAAAATTCAGTTATCGTAAAACGTAATAATTATTGTTTTGTGTACTATACCAATTCTAGACAGTTACAACTGTTGTATATGTACACACAAATAATTTTACTAGTGTGTAAAGTGTACTATGAGAATCATAAAAACATCAAAGTAGGACATAATAATATTATTATTCCCATAAAATTTTAACACAATACACCTATTAACAAAAATTACTTTTTCGACTGGACGCTTGTTTCCTGTGAATAATATATAAAGTTTCAAGTAGAGTGAAAGAGCTCCACTATACCTATATACTGTTGACATGATATTATATATATTATATATTAGATATAGATATTATAGTACGAGTCAATTCTTAAATGAAGAAGGAGAAACACACAGTAATATACTAATAAATCAATAAATAGATGTAACTTTTATAGTTCTACAATGATGTAAAATAAAAAAAAACCTTAAAAACTGATAAAATATTCTAATTCTACTGCTAATGTATAGTATGAGTTTATGACATAATACAGAATTTTTTACAACACGTACGCTCAGACTATTACTTCTTTTAAATCAATTTTAACAAGATGTACTTTTTGTTCTTGTGGTGGTTTACTTGGTTGTACTTGTTGTGATTCTTCTTCTTCTTCTTCTTCGTCTTCTTGTTCTTCCTCAGATTCGGATTCGCTTAAATTGTATGCGGCTTCCAATGAACTTGCATCAAATTCAAATCCATTTGCTGCTTTATCACGATTTGGGACTGTAAAACCAAACAAAAAAAAAATAGGGTTTAGTATAAATTAACCATTGCAATGGTATATAATGATTGAAGACTATTGAGATATTGTTTTTAATTTTGCTCACTTTCACCGGGTGAAAGAGGTGGTTGTGATACAGAAGTTGCAGACAAACGTGGTTTCTTTGCTGTTTCATTTTTCAAAACTTTACTACGTATTCTCAAATTATGGGTTACAAAAATAAGTTTGCAGTCCTTAGAGTTATTGAAAGAAGAAGTAGAAGAACATGATGAGGATTTGTTACAATATCCAGTAATTCTATCATTCTCATCAGCAAGAAGAATGTTGTCCATTGAAAAAGTTGCTGGAGATATATTTAGAATGGCAGATGCAACTTGAGCCAAATCACTACCTTTTTTAGCCATTGTTGACCACCACATGGATCCTATATTTATTTCAATATTGAAAATAAGAGTTAATAATGTCACATGTAACATTATGTTTATCATTTATGATTTATAATCCATATAATATGATGCCTTTTTACATCACTTCATCATACTTTATTAATTTTATTTTTTATTTATTATTAATGATGTTTTTTAAATTTAAAAGTAATACAAAAACCTCTTTGAGAATAAAATTATGTACCTTTTAATTTTTCAGTTACTTTCCATAAGAAAGGTTTTGAGTAAAAGTCTACTCGAAGTCTAAATTCTGATAATTCAGCAACAACGGCTGCACTGTCATAACCGTGTAGTTCACAAAAACTATCAATAAATTCAGTCGCTTGTAAAACCTATCAAATAATTTAAAATCAAGAATTATTATAAGCAAAATAAAAATATTGATTAGTTGTTCCTTGTTGCATATGTAGGACCATCGCAATTTAAAATATTAGTATTAATGGTCATTTTTATAGTTGCATTCATTTTTTATAAGTATAATATTTTGTTACTTTTTTTTTGTAAAAAAATGATGTAAGTTTATATATATACCTGATCTTGATTCAAATAACTGCCTTGATGTACAGGATCCAAGAGAGCAGCAGCTAAATGAACACTATGAATACATAATTGTTTCCGCTTATTCACACATTCCATTAGTTCTCGAAGTACAGAATCCTTCCAATTTAAATTATTGTCTGTATTCTCCAATTTTTGTGCATTTTCAAAACCATCTTCAATTTCAGAAAATATTTTAGGGACGAGGAATAGTTGTGGTCGTTCCGTACAATGTTTGAGATATGACAACCATTTTACAATTGGATTGATAATTTTACAAAGTATTTCAATTTTAACCCAAACATCTTCACTTATCAAAATTGAAAGCTCTTCTTCACCGTACCGATCTCGTACGTCGTCATCCATGGCAAGACATTTAAGAGCCATTTCAGTATTATGAATACTTTGTAGAAATAAAACTGTCGAGATCCATCTTTTTGTACTGAAACTACTATTATAATTGTTGTTTTTGCCAATTGTGTTATTTGATGATGATGTTGTAGGTATGTACAATTTTTGTACTTTACCATCATATAAATCACTTTGTATTTGTTCATATCTTGTTCTCACATTTGAAGATTTCTTCAATTTCATACATACATTTTTTAAAACTGAAATGAGTTCAGATATCAATTCATGTTCTAAAATATTCATCAAAATTTTAGTCAGTGCTTCAATAACACATCCAAAGATGATAACATTTGGATGTACTTCTTGAATTTTCTCCCATGCTGTCCTCATATGTCGATTAGAGGAAGTAACAAGGGAAAGTACTTTAGATGCACCAATTTCTTCAATTGCTTGTAAAGTATATTCTGCAATGATAGC
This sequence comes from Sminthurinus aureus, assembly GCA_034698265.1. Lineage (NCBI taxonomy): Eukaryota > Metazoa > Arthropoda > Collembola > Symphypleona > Katiannidae > Sminthurinus > Sminthurinus aureus. The sequence continues at coordinate 15,578 of JAQGBH010003214.1, read as the reverse complement.
TGGATCATGATGATTGACACTACTTGTTAGGAATGTTTTGTACGAATAAGGAGTTGGAGTATTCAAACCAATTGTGACCATACTCTCTTGTCTAAATAATTTAAAATCCAAAACAAAACAAAAAAGATAAAAATTACAACTCAATAATAATATTATGGTATTGTGTACTGTACAATTATTATTCATCATTATGTTTACATTGCCTTGCATATTAAATAATATTAAATATAAATACAAAACTGAACAAAAAAATTTCTCAGTTGTAATAATACCTATTGTTGAACCATGTTTCACATTGAAGACTCAGATATTTTGCATCAGAAATTTGTTTTTCTACATCCTGTTGAATTTTGACATACTCTTTCTCTAGTAAATCTTTTACAAGCTCTTTCTTTGTTGGCAATGTAATTTCAGGAGCAATGCGTTGAAATAATTCTTTCCAGGATGGGTTTTCTAATAAGGATAAGGATGCACCAGAAGCAAAAATTGCTCTTGCTAACAATACGTGTACGCTTTCCTGTTTAATAAAAATAAATAAAGTAAAATAGTCATTAGTATTTTATTAAAAATCATATAATTTGCATTTTGCATGTAAGTAACAAGTTGTAAATAATTATTACTAATTTTAGTATTAATCGTATTACTGTAATACATAAATATAGTGTTATAGTTAAAACAACAACAATCTCTTACTTGGGTGAAATATGAGGACAGGGTAGCAGTTGTGGACGGAGTAGGAGTATACATATGTAGATTACTACTACTACTACTACTATCTCCCATATTTACAATTTTTGATTGAAAAGTGGAAGGTGTACCACTGGTACTTAATTTCCTTTTATTTGGAGTTCCTAATTTGATGGAAGAAGTGCTAGGACTGGTAGTATTAGTAGTAGTAGAAGAAGTAGTGTTAGAAGTAGAAGGAGTTTTTTGCTTTGATGGAGTTCCTCCTTCTCCTTCACCAGGTGAATTGCCAAAAGAATTTAAAAACTCTTGAATTTCATCATTTGAGTCATCCGGTGCATTGACATTTGGAATATCCAACAAAGCTAATTTGAGAGGAGCAGGAATTTCTTCACACATGTTAAGAACCTATAATATATTTCCAAACACAAAAAGAATACAAATAATAGATTTTACATAGATTAAACCATTTATAGCTAAAGCAATTACACTATACATGAATTTTATTTTTGTTTTGTCTTTTGATTTAAAGGTATAATATTATTATGATGTATGTAGTTATATATTATTATATTTCAACATTTATGTACACTTACATGATGACGCATCTTTGTAGCATTTTGAACATATTCTGAAATAATTAAGTTTACAAAATGCATGTGAGTATGTAGAAATGTCATTTTACATACACAATGATTCTTTTAAAAAAGTTTTATACATAAAATTGTTATTTATAAATGTATATATATATAGTTTTGAGTTTTATACAACATTATAATATAATCTTACGTTTTGAACAAAATCTACATTCATATTTAGGTCTTGCTCCAGGATCATTAGTCAATTTGAGCATGTAGTACCGATAAATATTTCCTTTCATTTTCCCCATTGTGAATGATTGTAATTGATATATGTGTCCTCTTATTAACCTATAAACAACGTCAAAGTAGTGCGGCATTATTAGTTTACTAATTATCATACATTAAAAAATATAGAGAAATCAAATATAAATTATGCAAGAGTATTATTTACTGTTCTCAGTTATAATTAGTAATTAGTAAAAAATACCTTGATTTTTATTCAGTAGTGATGTAACAAACGATGAACTTTGACTCTATGTTATAGGTTGACGACGATTCTAATTTACAAGTCTTGTCAACACATATTTCCTACACTTTTTTTGTAGTTAATTTTAATAAGAATCCTAATAATAATGGTTTTTAGTACACACAATAAAATTACGCCGATCGGAAATCGGAGAATAAAGAATAATAAATAATATCCTGCACGAGCAAGTCACAGCATAATATTTCTAAAACAAACAGTTATGAATAGTTTGCATTCATAATTTGTAACAAGTTTCTCATTAGCCAGGTAGCCAGGTAGTAATTTACAAACTCAATTAACTTGAATCAAAACCACCGACTAATTATTCACACACAATTAAAAAACTAAAACAGAAGCCAGACGGTTCTTCATTTATATTTCACATGAAAAAAAGATTTCTCAAACGAGCTATTAAATACTAAATACACAAGTACATATGCATAGATTGCAAGGAAAATCTTGTTTTGTTTTTTTTACTTATGTGCACACATTCAAAATAAAATCTCGTATTCTCACAAGATTTTTGTGAAGTGGATTTATATTTTCTACGTTTTTGGAACAGTTATATTTAATAACTACAATTAAAATATAAGGCTATTTATCTTGCTGTAACATCCTCAAGTGTCAAATTGTATTGAAATCATGAGTGTTGACGTCATGCAGTGTCCAACAACCCTTTCATCAATGGTAAAATAAATATACAATATACTTACATAAACTATTATTTAATGTTTTTATGACATTCGTTATGTAACTAGATACATCATTATTTAAATTACAATGGCTTATCATAAATAATATAATATTATGTATTTTGATTTTGATAGGATGTTGAAGAAACTCCATCTCATATCACAAATCTTTATTCAGAAGATTCTGAAAAATGCTTTGATGCTGTCAAGTAAGATATTTTTTCCCCTAAAAAACGGTTAAAAGTTAAAAGTATACAGAAAATACATTAGGAAAATATGTTGCTGCATGATAATCATGTATTGCATAATGTATAATAATATTATTGAATTTTTTTAATGTCATATAAATAAAAGGAAATTGAAAAATTTGGTGATTGGAAGTAATCGTCAAAAGAATCAAGCTCTTCAATCTGGAATTTTACCTAGAATACTTGAAATCTTGAGAGATACTAATTTAAATGTGCAAATACGGGAAGAAGCCTGTATTATACTTGGATCATTAGTAAAGGGAACCACATCCAATGTTAGAGAAGTAGTTGATGCTAGCTCCGTTCCTTCTCTCATCGGAGGTATATAAAATATAAAGTGTATACTATATTATTTATTTATTTATTTATTTAAATACTATATAATATATAATATATAATAGATACCAGTCCAGTGATAATAATATAACTATTAAGTATATTATGTTTTATTTTTTATACTATACATGTTTTTATAGGCTATTAAAAATACCATTTTGTTTGTTTTACTTTCAGTTCTTTCAAGTGATGATGAGGAAAAACTTGTGGAATATGCATTAAATTGCCTAACAACCATTTTTAGCCATAGTTTTGCACCTAAGGATATTTTATATGAGGATAATAACCTTATTCCAAGACTTTTAACTCTTTTGAATCATTCAGTAGCAAATCAAATATCTGTTGCTACCATTCTTAGTCATGCTTGTTCTGTAAGTTTACAAAGAATTGTATTGTACAATATTTTCTTATAATAGACGGCATAAAATATATGATTTGTTGTATAAAATGAATATAATAATAAATAATAATATTATATTTTACTTATGTTTCCAAAAATAGACAACAGAGCATCAGAATATTTTGGCTACACATGGTGTTGTTCCTGTCATTTCTGCTTTACTTACATCAACAAACCCCAAAGTTCAACTTCCAGCCGTCACCTGTTTGACTGCTTTGGCTTACAAGAATGAAAATGTTTCTGGAATTATTGGAAAAACCAAATGTGGGGATAGAAATGTTCCAGATATGTTGGTTGCTTTAATTGGAAGAGATAAACCATTCAAAATACAGTTGACTGTTGCTCGTTGTTTAACCTACTTACATCGAGGAAATGCATTAACTGCGACTGGTAATTATAAGAATTTTACATTTTAAATATCATCAAAATATTATTATGATTAATGTGCCTTTATAAAATCTCAAAATACTTTTTTGTACAAGTATATTATAAAGAAGAAAAGAAAAAAAAAAGTACCTAAAGTAAAACAATGTTACATTTTTATTTTTTTACTTACTTAAAAATTTAATTATAGATCCTAAAGTGCAAATGAAAACCTTACCATGCCTTGTTCGAATGTGTTCAAAAGAACATGATACAGAAACTCGAATTGTAGCTGCTGAAACTCTTGCATATTTAATTGAAGTTGATCAAGAATTGCAAACAATTGCTGCTATCTCTAATCATCTCATTCCTACATTAGCAGAATATCTTAAATATCAACCATTAACTTTTAAACCATTAAATGGAGCTTCATCAATTGATATGATTCAAGCTGCATTTCTGGCGTTTGCATCTCTTGCAGCTAATGATGAACATATTAGAAAACGAATCATTGAAACTGAAAATTTGATGGAACGTGTTGTGACTGCATTAGATGACTCCAATGAAACTGTTGCTCTAGCTGCTGTTCGTTGCCTTCATAGCATGTCCAGATCAGTTCACCAACTCCGTACAACTTTTAAGGTTTCAACATGTTATCACTATTATATAAATAATATGTAATATTTTTTGTTGGCGTTTCTAAGAAGGATTTTAAGACATAAAAGAATGATAGTATTGAGCTATGTATATTACCATAGAATATGAATTTTTTTAGATAACAAATTAAAAATGTATAATATTTTAATACTTTGTTTTAATCTTTTTTGAACTTCGATTTTATAAAATGTATTTATAGGATCATTCAGTGTATAAACCATTAATGAAGTTACTACAACATAAAAATCAAGATATTTTAAATGTTGCGTCCTCAACATTGTGCAATCTTCTATTAGAGTTTTCACCAAGTAAAGAACCAATATTAGACTTGGGTGCAGTGGAAATCCTCTGTAGTCTAACGAGGCATGATGATATTGGTCTAAGATTGAATGGAATTTGGGCTTTAATGGTAAAAATTGAATAAATCAATAATCAATGTAATTCTTAATTATTAAAAAATAGTTATATAAGTTATATCTAATATATCTTGGATTTTTCCTGTGGAGTAAGTTAAAAAATTCTTTTATTCTTTGATTTTTTTTAAAAAAAAAAACAACACTAGAATGTAGCATTTCAAGCTGATCAACGAGTCAAGTCTCAGATTTTGAGTACATTAGGAACTGACCAGATATTTCGATTATTGTCAGATGACACAAAAGTTGTTATGAAAACTTTAGGACTCCTTCGAAATTTAATTAGTGCTCCTCATATTGACCATATTATGGGTTTGTATGGAAAACAAATTATGCAGGTGTGTACATTTAAAGTTTATATTATAGAATATTTTATGGTGCATGTATTAATTGAATTCTTTCCGAATTAAAATGAAACGAGTATAGTTTAAAAAAAGAAATGAAACGGGTTAAAATGATTGTTGCATGTATTTACAACAATCCTTAGTAATATCATTTTGTTTTATTTCTTTGAAAAAAAAATATGTATATGTTTTAGGCTACAATACTAATCTTGGAAGGAGATCATGAACCCGATGTCAAAGAACAGGCACTTTGTATGTTATCCAACATATCTGATGGAAGCACTGCAAAAGAATTTATTATGACCAATGAAGATGTTTTAAAGAAAATTACCAGCTATTTGGTATGATGGTTTCCGTTTTCCCTTTCTTTCCATCTATCTATCTATCTATATGAATAGTCTATAATATAGTCTGTAGTATGTAAATACATACTAGAAACAGCACGAAATACTTAAATAATATATAAATAATATATTATTATACGTTCTTGTAAAACCTTCTTGTAGTTGGCGTGTCCCATGAGCATTGTAATAAAGCTAACATTTTTATTTATTTTTTTGGTTTGTATTTTTAACACTACAGGGTCACAGTAATCATAAACTCGTTACAGCAGCTGTCCTTTGTGTATCCAATTTAGCTTGGAAAGATGAAGAGGGATATGCAGATAGACAAGCAAAATTAAAAGAAATGGGAGTACAGAAACTACTACACCAACTGATTACTTCTCCAGATGGGGCTCTTTTTGAGCGTGTGAAGACCGCCCTTTCACAATTTAATCCTAATTGAAGGAATTATTTACTTTCGTTTTTATAGTGAATAATATAATAAAGGTTAGCCGCTCTATCTTTTTTTTTGTTACTGTATGTGTTTACAGTGTTTACTACAAACTTTAAAAGTTAAGTCATCAGTTGTCTACAATGTTACAGTTTGTAATGTAATGTACATATTATATTCATACAGCTTTAACAAAATTTACAGTTCACTGTATGTTTTTTGGTATATATATATACCCCCCTTTCATTTTCGACTTTTCGCTTTCATTTTAACTAGCTAAACTACTTGTACATAATATATTTTAGAAATTATTAGTATATTAGAAAATACGCCGATTTCTTTTGTTATTCGAAAGAAAACTTTTGTCATTTGCAAGTTAAATGACACAAAAATAATATAGAACATAGTGTGACGAATCTCACTCTCTTACGTTTTCATCATTTTCAGTATAAAATGCATTTTCAATAATTCTTTTACCAAATTTAGCATGTTGTTTCGGAAATTTTAAATTGGATTTCAGTACTATTTCCTTGATTGTAGGGATTTAATTTTATTATTATTGAATGAAAAATTTTTATCAAATTTTCACTAATTTTCTTTGCTTTTGTATATATATATATTATACAAATTAGTAATTACTATTACAGAAGAAAATAGAAACAAAAACGTAGTTATATATATGTATAAGTAATAAATAATGATATTCTTAGTTTTTAGTATTATAATAGCATGCGTTTACACACGTGTTTTACCAAATATGATTAATAATTACTTCAAGAACATTTAAAATCGACTGTGAACTGTAAAATGTACATTGTGAACAAAAGTTACAGTTGTTTCACATTATACGTATTATTATGGTGTATAATATATTCTAACTAACTAATTAATTTGAGGGAAAGAAGGTGGGAGAAAGCAAAAATACTAAAAAACATTTAGCATCCTAATCAAATGTTACTTTCAAACTCAAATTTTGAAAGTCATCCTTATTAAATCTAAAAATTAAAATGATGTGTGACTGTATAATCTATATTATAAAATACATGTTCATAATCATTAAAATGTCGCACACAAAGTCGTCGAAATTTTTTTTGAAATATAAGACATAAGGTAATAAAATACGTAGAGAATATTGATGTATTAACAATATGATGTATAATTAGTTAACACTGTGAATTCAAATTGATGTGTTACTATACGTGTCCTCCAGTATGCGAGCAACAACTTTTTAACTATATTATAGGATCCCCACAAGCTTCTGATGTAACTTTATTGAAATTCGAATAAGCGTTTAAGTATAATAATTAAAATATGCATCACATTTTATATTAAATTTGATTGAGTAACTTTTGCATGTAACTATCCAAGTCAATTGATACAACAATAAAGGTTTTTTTCAGAATTTTGTAAACAACTAAAATTATGTTCAGATGATTATTTACACAACTATGTGTATGTTTTGTATGAGACATGAGCAAAATTCCTTTTTATTGTTTTGCATAAAAGAACTCAAACTCCTGAAAAAACAGAGAATATGTACCCTAACTGATGATGACCTGAGTCTAGTGAAAGCATTAAATAAAATGCCAATGTAATTATGACAAAAAAAATTATGATAGTATTCATCACTTGAAAGAAGTTTTGTATTTCAGTTTTCAGTATAATATATATCATATAGTATTCATGGTTTCATAATAATAATAATAATTTAGTAATAATAGTAGTAGTATTACAACAATTGTGTTTTCTGTTTATCTGTAAACTTTTAAAACAAGTCACATTTAGAAATTTTAACAAGATAGCGATTTTCCGTTCCTTCGGCTTCTTTTTTAAGCATGGCATTATCTGGCTACACTCCATCGGTAGCTGATTCTAATGGATCCAGATCGGAAAACAGGTCAAACCAACTTTTACTCGTTGTCGATGTAGCTGATGAAGTGCCCTTACTAGCCGCTTCATCGTTTTTGGTATTACTAGCTGAAGTACTACTAGTGGGCGGAGCATTAAAGTTTAACAAGTCACCAGAATCATCCAAAGTACTTAAATCCAAAAGTTGGGAAGGCAAGAAAGAACTAGGAGCAAAACGTGATGAAGAGGAAGGTGCTGCAGATGGATTCGAATTGGGTGTAGCATCTCCATTGTGCTTGTCATTGTTAGAATTGTTAGTACTACTAGTAGCGTTAGACATGAATGGAAGCAAATGTTGCTGTGATGATGATGTGAAAGGTTGATTGGAACTGACACTTAAAATTTCATTGAGTAAAGCCATTGTATCATTTTCAAGTGGATCATTGGCTTCAAAATCTGCAAGTAAATCCATAACATCTTTCTCTTTGTCCTCATTCTTTTTATCTTCTGTAAAGAACGAGAGTTGGGCAAAAAGTAAAAAAATGTTTTATTGTTATTTGTGTACTTAACTCACAATTTTGAGATTTTCAAACTTTCACTACATACATATTATGTAGATACAGATACTATAGATTATAGTTGACAGTTAATATACGAATCACACTATTTTAATAGCTGATAACAGATAATAATAAAATAATATTGGGACTTACTGTTGGAAGACTTGCTAAGAAGTGACAAGGAACCAATGGATAAAAGAGAAGAAGAATTAGAAGAACTTTCTTTGGGATCTGTTGTCGCGGTTGATCCTGTTCCAGTTGTGTTTCCTGTGCTAGAAGTAGATGCGAAAAGTCCAAGGCCGATATCCAAAGCATCTTGTGCCTGTTCCGTATCAGGACTTTGATCTGAAGGTCCACCCAGTAGATTTTCCAGTAACTCTGATGCAGTTTCTGATGCTAATAAATCTTCTTCATTCTGTCTTCTGCGAGTCAACAGTGAATCCGGAGTATTATCTAGTTTGCTACTACTATTAGTATCCCCTCCTCCACCAATATCCAATCCGCCAATAAGTTGTTCATCCCCTCCTGTACTTATTAATGATTCCGTATTTGTACCAGTAGATCCAACTTGTTTGTTTTCAACAGTATCTTTTGTTTTTTGATTTGGATCCTCCTCACCAAAATCAAATAAAAGTTCTTCAGTAGGTTTTTGTGTTCCCGTTTCAGTTGCTAATTTCTTTGATGGCTCTACTAATTCTTTTACTACAGAAAACTCAAAATGTTGGTAACCTGTATTAGAATTTTCAAACAAAAAACAAGAATTTGAATTAATTTTAAGCTACATAAGTACATGGCATGAAAATCTTTGCCCTTGTGTATTGTGTACACATAAACATGAAAAGCAGAGTGAAGCACAATATTAGTAAGTTGATAATTGATAATGATATGAAATTACTTTATTTGCGTTTTGTACTTTTACACAGTTTTGTATATATGTGCACAGTGTGCATAAAACATGAAAGAAATCTACTAACCTTTGAAAGTTGTGGCTAATGTTTTGAATACTCTAGAATTTTTACCAGTTGTTTTTATGATTCCATTTTGATACTGTATGAGGGCATGTGAAAGTTGACAACTAGAAAATGTATGTGTAATGTGTACACAAACAATGAAAGAAATCATTATAATACATCCAACTTTTGAAACTCCCAACTCTGTACAAACATTGATTATACAGTGACTGCTATAAAATATAACATACGAATATTTATCTACAATTAAACTCACCAACGAGCAGCTGCTAATAGATCTACCTTTTGTAGGCACGCCAATTTCAGTTTATCAAACTGCGATTTACTCTTTTTCACGTGCGTTTGAACCTACATAATACACAATACATGAAAAGAACAAGAGGAGTTGATAATTAGAAAATTGAAAAACACTACAGTGGGAATTTTTACAGCCATTTACACTTTGAATACTCAGAACTACAAGAATGTATAACTTTTACCTTTCTAAATTTTTCCATTTGTTTATACGTGTCCGGATCTAATTCTTGGCTCACATTTTTCATCCAATTTAAACTAGCTCTATATTCAGTTCTACATCTTTCCATACTGTTAATCGTTTCTAATGTATCCTCAACAGCACGGCTTCGAAAAGTTTCCACTTCCTATAATGAAAATGTAACAGCATTACAAAAAGGGAACATTTCTTGTAAAATTCTAAATTTTTTATTTTATACACCACTATAATATGTGTGTATTGTGTATTGTACATTGTACCTGATATAGTCGGAGCAAAGGAGGCCGCAGAACTATCTCTTGTTGACTGGAAGAAAAAAAGAAGAAAAAAAGCTTATTACATACAGCTTTCAACCACTAAGACATACAACATACAGCAATTTTTTCATATTTCATTTAATGCTTTTAATTATTTACATTTTGATATTGCCCAAGTCTAGTGACTATATAATGTCATAATCCACAATCCATAAAATATTGTATACCTGCAGTAGATTAAACTTTTCCCCATTTGAATCATCATTTTTCCAGCCATTTTGTCATTTTTTCCATGTTCCTTGAGAAATCTACCCATTGCATTTTGTTCTTGGGCCAAGTCTATTGTTGTAATGTGTAAAATAGAAAATAAAACATGTAGTACAAGATAAAACTCGGGTAAATCATTCTCATATATGTATGGAAAATAACTGGTTATAATAATAGACATATGCATATAATATTATGTGTTACTACTCATTGCTCATATTTTCCATTACAAATTACAAATATCTTTCTATTCAAATATCATTTTAAACTTTTTACAGACCAAACCGGCAATCAAAAGTTTCAAATGTCACTTACAGCAAATTTTCTCTTGGTATCTGTCAAGAAGTTTGTTCATTGCACTTGAAGTGATTTGAATGGATTTGAAAAGCTCCAGTTTGGCATCCAGAGTTGCATCTGATGCAATAATACATTCATCTTCTTTCTTCCCTAATTTCCTATAGACAGTCTGCTTTGTTACCCAAAATTGGTGCTGAACTTTATTTAATGCGGATCGATCCATTTCTTTCTCGTGAGACTTTTTCCTGTTTCTATTATCACCAAATTGTGCCAGATATTCCTTTCTTCGGCTTTCTCCAATGACTTTAAATGGTTTCTACATACATATATGTATGAATATGCATACAATAGACAAATGTTTATAAATTTTGCTCCGTAGACACAAAAACTAAAAAAATGCAACACTTGAACTTTGAACTTGAATCAAAATATTACTGTCCTATTTGTACAACGAGATCTCGTTCGTATACATTTGTAACATAATTCGTTGTATTATAATACTCTATATCCGTTCCATATTTGCATAATATACTGTGCAAAATTCACAAAATGTTTACTTTCACTTTTCCCACAGATTAGACGAACACAACATAGCTAAAAGTCAAAACTCAAGAGTAGATTTGTATCTATCTATCTCTTGAATGTAAAAACTATCCGTATGGAAAATGAACTTTCACTTTTCTCCTTTCTCTTGTCCACTAATCTTATATGAATTTAGATTTAGTCTGTACATTCAATTACTTTGGGTGTACGAAACATGTATATTATTTACCAACATAAAATTTTACATTGTGAAGCCACAAAAAAAACATACGAATAGTTTTATTAACAAATAATAGATGCTTTTTTCAAATGTTTTGTCTGCTCTGAGTATGTAGATTATTATCTGTGTATTACTCAAGTATTAAGTGTAGTACACATTGTTTAATACGTATATGTGTAGGAGTACTTACAAGTATATTAGTATATTAGTATATACTTACACAAATATGTTTTACATTATAAACTTCAGTATAATTGTCCACAAATTACAAAATTGTTTCTGTATGTCCGTCTTTTCAGAATATACATACAAAATTGTATTCTAAAAAAGTGGTAGGCGATAAATACAGATATAGAACGTACACGGTACTATATAGTTCTATTTTATCGAACTCCAGTATCCAGTATGCATGTTCTTGAGTTCAAAACTGATATAGTACAACACAAAGCACAATAGATAGATGTAATGTATAATATACCCAGTGAAATGTATAGGAGGATGAAAGAGAGGTTCTGCGAAGTCGCAGATTTCGCAGGTGGTTCACTATTCACTATATATATATTTACATCGCCATCCTGGACATAAACGATAGCGCATGTATGTTTCTCCAGCTCTAACTGTCTCTCTTTGTATTCTAAGTACTTGGCTGCATGTACTACTAAAACTATAATATGTATGTATTATGTATACATACATGCTTCTATGCTTATTGTGCTTTGTATTTTATGAAGGAACACTTATCACTTATCCTCCATTCTGTACGATGTATAACGCATACATGTATATATATATACCATATTATACACAAACTAAAGTGTATTAGTCATTAAAAAAAATAAAAAACATATTTATTTTCGCAGTGGTAAAAATTTCCAAAGTTGTACATTTTCATACAAGTTTGGTAGGCATTTCTATAATGTACAGTACAACGAGAGGTTAGGTATGTATAAAAACTACTACACTATGTTCTACCCTATACACTATACACACATATCTTTTGCAAACGAGTTAAAAACCGGAAGCCTTGTAAGTACATGTGTACATCGTCCTATCATATGACACTAGAACAGATAGATACCAAACCGCAAACCAATTTTCCTCGATATATATTTTGTCGAAAAAGTTTACAGACCATAATACTCGGTATAATAATATATAATTATATCAAAATGTGAAGACCACTTTATATTATCATGCTATTACAAAATACATACGTTTTAAATATACATTTGTAATTCAAAAAAAAGTACATGAATATAACATTAAACGGAATGAATAATATTATAGTATAATATATTACGCATTGTCGGTACTTCTTACTCTTACCGTAAACATTTTTTTGAGAGAATATTCGTATCACAAGATCTTGAAAAAAATAGGTTTTATATTTTGTACAATATTGAACTTTATAAATACTGGACACGGGATTCTACATTCCTCGTTTTACAAACAAAATTAAAAACAAAGAGGACTTCAATGTTCAAAGCTAATCCAAAAACTTTGTGGGTTACATTAAGTTAACCAACAGTAACGGGAGTAAAACTGTTAAAGCTATACAATCTTTTGATTCATCAATATTTACGAAAAGGAAGGATAATCATTTTACTGATCTGAGAACTGTAAATGTAAAAACTATATAGATAAAACCGAGAGAAAGTTTGTCTTTGAAATGAAGGAGTTCATCTGTAGGGTGTGTATTCCTATGCCAAAAATTCTTAAAGCACATAAAATGAAAGAATTATTTATGCATATTTTATGACACCTGAGGTTTAAGCTTTCTGTTTTCAAAACATGAAAAGGTATATTCATGTGCATGATGATGAGAAACATGGATATCGTAATAAATCCAACACATATATATAGTAAATTAACAGTTTTTTACAAACGATTTATAAATTATAGAAACACTATCTAGGAACTAGGAACTTTATTACCATAATCTGCTGTCGAGATTGGCTAATATTAAGTACAAGAAATAATATACTCTGGTAACAACTATTGTTAGCAGTCTTCATTCTTCATAATATTATTATAGTTTTCATCTTTGTCAGACAAAAAGATTTTTCATGATATAAAAAGTACAACAAAACATACCAATACAAAATAGTTGATAGTGGAATCATAGTAGTATAATAATATATAATATTGATATAGACACGAATTAGTCGTCGCGTTATCGTACTTTACCGTAATTAATTTATAACATTGAAAATTAAATGTATATTTAAAATCTAAATGTAGCAACTATAACATTGATAGAACTAGAGGATTTTTAGCAACAGAAATTATAGTTATAGAGATAATAAAAAGTTATAAAAACTTCCTTTCTCGTTTCCCTTCGCTTCAATGGCGAGAGGGACATCATCCATACACAAACTATAAAGATCAAAGATTACACGATTACGAGATTAATAATTTGATATACTCTTATGTTAAAAAATAAAATTCAAAAACTAACGATGAGATCATCGGATAATATAATATTTTAAGTAGTTATACAAAACAAAAGGTCGTGGAAAATGGTATAGCATATTGCATGATTATGCGTTTTGTAATAATAAATTTTAAATTATTATTGCAGCAATACCATTTTGATAATAATTATTGTTATTAATAATTATTATCAAAGCATCTTTCGGCATTTCAATAAATAGTTTGAACAAGCTGTCATAAAAAAGTCAAACATCTAATACATAAGGAAACAAAAAACAGGTGCAGCTACATTTGCAGTAGAAAATAATAATTATTATTACTACTTCTTAAGAGTATCCAAAGTGTTTTTGTAGCTACAAAAGTGAGGATATAATAAAAACTCAAGCTTATTTTGTAAACGACACAAATTTGTCAACGTAATTAAATAATAAATATGCGTCAATGGGTGTAGTATAATATAATAATATCTTGATGTTTACAAAATAAGCAATAATTTAAATTACTACAATTCTGAATGGAACACAAAAGAGAAGAAAAAATATATAATAATAAAAACTGAAAATCAATAATACTTGAAATTCACAATAATTATTAACGATAAACAAAATGTACCTATACTTAATTTAGGAACAATGTTATATTATTATTACAAATTACAATCTAACGCGAGAGAATGAAACTTCGAATTTGTTAAAGATTATAGACCATTGTAAAATTGGTCATACTTTTAAAAACTTTTGTTTTGTTCAAACTTGCTTTTCTTATAATATATCGTAATTTTTCTCATGCAATAATCAAAAGTGTATCAAAATTATATTTAGGCTTTTTACCAGCCACATACTTGTACACACATACACGCTATCAACATGTAACACAATAATAATAATCTGCTTTAAAACCCTTCGAAGTTTCATTACAAAAAAAGCAAAAAACAAATATTCAAGAAAGAAAAGATGTTCAAAATTAATTATTTATAAAAGACAAAAAATAAAAAATAAAATACTAATGTGTAGTATAAAGTATAAATGCATCTTAGTGATGACAAAAAAAAATGCTATGATATTCCATGGTTTTGTATTGGTATTTTCTCAACTTCTGGACCTACTGAGCTGGTCCAACACCAGCATTAGGATTGGTATGAGCAAGATTTTCAGGTAAAGGTTTTTCTCTCCGGGTACGGAGCGTGTTAAAAGTTCTTTTAATAGCCCTATTGAAAGAAAATAATAATATAATAACAATTGGTTGTTATTATCAGTATATTATAGTAGTATAAACTATAAATTATAAATTAAACGTTGTATAAACTAAGTAATTTACTAGTACTATACTACCGATTGTATTCATACTTCATACCTCTATACATATTATGAACATAGTCAAAATAAAAAGTACTCACCCTTTCATGCTAGCAGCAAGATATTGGTCCAACTCATCTTTAGAGTTGTACCGCAATTTCAGAATATACTTTGTCATTTTAAGGCACTCTTTTATGTCCTCCTTCCGATTCTATAAATAAACATATGAACAAGATATTTTTTCAATAAAGTTTTCAAAAAATAAAGTAACGGGATATTAGTTATTTATTTATTTTTTGCAGGCATCGATAAAGTACTAGATCCAAAGTCAAGGGGCTTGACTCCCTATATTTATATGATATATGTATATCTGCGC
>JAQGBH010003213.1:0-20728 GCA_034698265.1 Sminthurinus aureus | reverse complement strand
CAAACAGGAGCTGAGATCCAGAACAAAGTTTTTCAGTCCCATAAGGTTTTTGTTCCGACTGACATGTCCTTACGGTACTCTGTTTAAGATGTAAAACATAATATGTATTTATATTATAGATATTAGACATTATAAAAGTTAAAGTACCTGTAGCTGTCCCCGCACTATCTGGAACTTGACGGTCCACATTATAAGTCTAAGGAAAAAACAAAAACAAAAGATGCATGCAAAATCTGTATAAATTGTAAAAGCAAGATAAAAGATATTCAACTTTGTCCAAACTATCAATGTTGGTGGCTTCACATTGTACATTGTACATTCGTTCGTCAGTGATAATGTCATATATTTTAAATAGTCTTTATAATTTATGATGAGTGTCAAATCCACCATAAAAAAACTTTCCTCAAGCCTCAAGACTCGAGAGGAAAAAGTAACAAAATTCATCTTTTCCTCATATTTATCGTTAGTCGTTAAACGTTACCATAATAAATATGATGTAGCCATATGCTATACATGTCAATGATGAAATCAAGTTTGCGTGCCTTTGCATCAAAGATCAAAAATTTTCTGTACGTTGACACCATTGTTATACATGCGTCAAGGTAATTCAAATATCCACAATCTACTATGGATATGTAGATAGTTCAAGCAAATATACGTGCTAAGTGTCGAGATGTCTGGGGAAAATATGATATTCTTGAAAATAATCACCCATCAATTTCAAGTCTCTGAATTTCCATCACTTAAATATTACATCTAGATTGTACACGGTACACTGTAAGTTGTACATATTTGTTTCAGTTTTAAACCCAGAGATAAGACAGACAATTCTGACATCGCTGCTCCCTGTATCTGCATAACAAACACCTATGTAAAACAATCGTAGCACAGATCAACAATTTTACACTTATTTGTTAATGTTATTAGTCTACATTCTACATTCTACAGAGTATTACAGAAATACAAGCAGTTATTTTCTCTGAATCGCGAATTCAAGGAGCCGAATTTGCATGTTTCTTTAGAGAGTAATTACGAAGTTGTCATCATTCTGCTTGTAATCTTGGAGTAATTTTAAATCAAGTACTCTGGTCTACAAATTGCACAAGATACAAGATATATTCTGCATTGTACATTGTAGACTGTGGATTGTGGATGTTGTTATGTCATTTCATTCCCCTTGAAATTCATAAATGAATAATTGTTGGTTGTTGGTTGTTGGTTGTTTTTCGTTGGAAGTTGTGTTGAAGTGGATGTTGATGTTGATGTTGCTGTTGAGTGTAGATTCGTTGATCCGATAAAGTTGAGCTGCTTCCCTGCATTTTAATTAGTAAAGTACCTGAATACCTGACGGCCTTGGTCGCTTTCTCATTCTATCATAAACCCACTTTCTTTTCTGTCATTTCTATTTCTATCCTTTTTCCAGATCCAGCTCAAAATCCAGATTCAGACATCTAAATTTTAAGCCTTATCAACCGCGAATACCAGCTAATTCAAGTCTAGTCTCCTGTCTGTGATGCGGTATGCTTACTGGTCTGTCTTTGCCTCTATTTCTTATCCTCTTGTATAATCTTCAACTCGCTACTTTCTACTTGCTACTTCTTTCCATTTCTGTGGTTCCGTCGTCTCGTTACTCCTGAGTTTTCCTGGCACTGCACTAGAAACAGTGCACTGGTACTCTGAAACACGCTCATTTTCTCATCCAGTAGAATTCAGAATACAGAATACAGAACATGCTTAAGATTTAAGATGCTTTATTTTCCTGACCTTGATTTTTCAAGGTTACGTGATTCCACTAGGAATCCTCAGTCTCTACAGTCCCTTTTCATGCTACAGAACACGTCTCTCCCTCTTTCTCTCTTTTGCTTTCTCTCTCGCTGTCTGCCTCAAATAAACTTAATGGCAAAACCTCCTCTTTTATAATGCCTATAAGGAATTCCTGTTCATGTACCTTGTACATTGTACATCTATTCTAATCTAATGCCATCCCATTTTAGTTTTGCCAAGTTACTATCAAGTATTTAAAATGAAGACGATAGAACTAAGAATATGAGTAAAGGTTAGAGAACATAGTAATATAGTGTAATAAAACTGTTACAAAAAACTAGAGAGGGAAATGCTGATGATGATGATGATAGCGAGAGAGAAAATGTAATAAATCGCATTCTTTTTTTATGTCCCATCTTTCTAAATTCTGGATTTTGGAATCTAGATTCTAGATTCTCACGTTGACTCCACACAACTTAACCGGGACATAAAGACAGGAGAGATTATGAATCGTGTATAAAAAACATAAAGTATAAAGTATACATTTGATGAGAGAAAAGTTTGGCCAAGAATTTGCTTTTATTTTCTTCCATCTTTCTATCCTTGGGTAAAAAATGACGGGAACTATCAGTATGGAGGAGGGATGAATCGGAATCGGATCTCCAATTTTTCATAGTTTCATTGCTTTCTCTCCTGGGGTGAGCATTTGTTTTTAGATTAACAGTACATGTACAGTGTACACTGTACACTGTACACTGTACAGTTCACAGTGTGCATTGTATCATAATTTATATTATTAAATTGCCATTGTGTGTAAAAAATTGTAATAAAATTCTGGACCGGTTTTAACATTTATGAGAAAATTTTACACACATTGAAAACAATAGACGATAGACGGTAGACAGGAGACGGAATAAAGACAAAGATAGGAGCGGACAAAGTACTTATCGTTTTGAGCAATTATGTATCTATAATTTACAATTCCAGCTAAATGATGTCAGTTGTCAGAAAGATTTAACTGTTCTACACTTTCCATACTCCATACTCCATACACCATGCTGCTTGTTGTAAATGTAATCTCGTGTCTTTTTTACTTGCAAAATGGATGGGTTGAACAATGTCCAAATTCCAAATATCATAATATCCAAAATTCCGGGTTCCATGGCCCATGGTCACCCAGTCAAAAAGTCTAGAAACTGGAAACTCGAAACTCGAAACACACATTTATTTATATAATTTTGCTCTTGATCCCTTTACTCCTACATGCTTCCGTCGACAAACTCTATGACAATGTAGGATGTACAATGTACACTTTTGGTACTGCTGCAGAACTATACGTCATGTTTTGACCTAATCCGTGAAATTCTCTAGAGAGAATGAGCTGATGCCTTCACTGTTCACTGTTCACCATCCATTGTACAGTTTGTATTGTATCAAATGTGCTCATACGCATGGAACATGGAAAATGGAACACTGAACACTGAGCATTAAGCATTGAGCATTGAGCATGGAACATTGAAATCCCCATTTCTAGAATAAATTCCTTTGTTTCACCAACTGGTGATATCACAAGTACAAAAACAACGACAAGTACCTACAAACTACAACCTACATGCTACACACTACACACTACACACATGCATTATGCAGTTGACGACCAGGATGAGAATTGAGAATAAATGGAACTCGGAAAATCCGCGGTCACCTAAAATTTATGCTCCCTTGAACAAGTAGAAATAAAGGGCAGACAGTGCCAAAATCCGGAATACACCACATATGCAGCTGCTTGTATCTATCTAGATGGCTGTTGATGCAGATTCCAGATTCTAGATTCTCGATTGTACATTGTAGATGCATGGGAAAGAGAAAACAAGCTGAGGATACATATTCAAAAATTCTCTGCAATATTTGTATGTATTATACTATATTGTACTACTACAAAAATTACTGGAGCTGAGCTGAGAGTTTCCATTTTCCTAGTACTCTGAACTCTAATGCTTCCTACGAAACTTTTCGCAAAGAATTATTTCGACTAAAACGGAATGGAATGGCATGGAATAAACGGAATGGGAAAATGGGTGAAGCAAACTTTTCCCAT
This sequence comes from Sminthurinus aureus, assembly GCA_034698265.1. Classification (NCBI taxonomy): domain Eukaryota; kingdom Metazoa; phylum Arthropoda; class Collembola; order Symphypleona; family Katiannidae; genus Sminthurinus; species Sminthurinus aureus. The sequence continues at coordinate 16,866 of JAQGBH010003213.1, read as the reverse complement.
CCTCTTCTTTCACAAAGAGCTTACAGTACATGTTGTAGAGTCTAGAGTCTAGAGTGTAGAATGTAGACTTTTCAAAGGGTTTGCCTTGAAGCTTTGAAATTAGATACATGAATGGACAGATGGATAGATAGATGTCACAGGTATTTATAGGAACGGGGAGAAAGTATCTAGAGTCTAGATACTCCTACAATCCACTAAAATTTATAACACATTAACTTACTTTCTACCGACCGCCCTAAGACCTATATAAACTTGAGGATTGAGCATTGAGCATTCAACGTTTGGCATTTAACATTGGACATTGAACATATGGACAAATGTTTTGAATTGGCTACCCACAACTCGAAACTGGATACTGGAAATAAATCATAATAATATCGTACACAGCTCACAAGTTGCCTGTAGCTTTTTTCAAAAGTATTATTCGTTATTCGATCCCTTTTCCTTTCCTTTCTTTTCATTTCTCCATTTTCCTCCAGCACAATAGACGATAGACGGTTTAAAACGATATTCAATTGATACTCTATATTCTCCTTTTCAGGCTACGAGCTTCAACAGTAACCAGTGAACAGTGAACACTTTTAATCCGTATATGATATTGAATATAGATATTTGTGTGCATATAAACCAAAGGAATGAATGAAAACGAAACAGTTGTATGAGTGGGCACTTTTGCCACCACTGTTCACGGTTTAGTGTTCAGTGCTCAGTGCTCAAAGTTCAGTCTTCATGCTTTCCTACGTTTGTCGTCAGTCGTCAGCATCTTAAACTCAAGTCGGAAAATAAACTTTTCTACTTACTCTGCACGACGTCTCCATTCACAATCATGTTAATAAGATGGTGAATAGTATAAAACATACAAAATGTAACTTCTATTTTCTAGCATCAAGTTTGAAGATTGAAAAACTTCGTATTTCTTTTGCAACTGCGCTAGTGAAAGTGACTAGTGAATGAAGAATGGAACGAGAGAGTGAAAAAAGATAATCCGGCCTGTTACGAAAAGAAGTTTGCCTGTCCAAACCGACATTTGTGTTGTAAGTAGTAAGTAGGGTGCTGTGTGTCTTATGTGCTATAAGCAAGAGAAGAACAGAGATTTTTGCCACAACTTTCACAACATGTACAATGTACATTGTAAATTGTACAGATTCAAACTGTACATTTTTTGTTTGAACGTTGAGCATTGAGCATTGTTTAGATTTTTGCGGTTCTTTAAGAGCAAAACGCTAGAACCTGAAAGAGATGTGAACAAAATGGGGAAGTATACATAATGTATTATATCACGCTCTATACTCCACACGCAATATATATTGAGCAATTGTCTTTCAAATTCTCTGCGTACGATGTGCGGCGTACATTGAGCATTGAGTATACATCGTAGATAGTCTATACATGAAATTCCTGTGGCACCAAAACTCGACACATCAAAGGAGAAAAAAGAGATGACGGGAAAACTATATGTACTTTTCTATGTATAAGACAGAGAGTATACTCTGTACTTTAAGCAAGGAATAAAACACGTAGAAGGAAGGAAAAATTGTAGTGAGGCTTGATAGATTAGATTAGAAATGAAGAGTGGAGTCTGCTGCGCGCTCAAGGCTCAACATTGTACATTCTACATTCTGGATTCTAGACAGAAACAAAATCTTTCTCCAAACGTTTTCTGTAGGACAAGGCGCGGAGAAGAGAGAAAAATAAAATTTCCAAAGCTTCTTTCTCCCACTTCTTCCTCAGAAAAATGGGACGGAGCAACTCCATTTAGACTTATATAGATATGTAGACCATGGAAAATAGAACACGGAATCAAAAATGAAATAGCACTAAACATTCTGATATTTTTGAGTTACGACATACGACGCACAAGACACAAGACAATGCAATAAACACTATAAAACAGAGTCAGCAGTCAGCAGTCAGCAGTCAGTACAAAATATCTGTCTATTTTTGTATATGCTGGAAAATATCCTTAAATGTTGAGAATCCTAAAGACATTCTATAACAATCTCCTCTGACGTGTTTAGTGTTTAGTGTTTACCCTTGACAAGTCGTCACAAAGTAAACAAAAATAACTATTTTTTCCTTGTGTACTTTTCGCTTTTAGTTTCCCAAGTCACATATTTATATGTGTCACACTGTAAGCATATAGAATACAGAAATATAGTGACTAAGGCATTTTACAAGTTAGTTTGAGAACTGAACACTGAACACTCTGTGTTTTCTTGACTTTTGATATTTCAAGCTTCAAGCTTACAAGTTCATTTGTTGTAAATATGATTAAAAAATTGTTTATTATTCGAGGACTATACATAAAAAACATCATTTATCATTACACTGGAAAAGCTTCCTTTTCCTGCTAGTTTATCAACAATAACAACATGCTTCTATTTAGTAAAGCGAGCCTTTTGTAATTGCACCTGTTCGCGCAAGTACTTTGAGCAATCGGCCAGACAACGAAATTATTTTTCAAGGTTGCAGAAAGCTAGACCGTCGTTGTGCATAATGCATAACAAGGATATGACTGAAGGCAAATGATTACTGCACTGAGAGCACTGTTTTAATTTTATATTTACTATTTAGTACAATTTACATTGAAGATTGAAGTACATCTGCTCAAAAAAAGGTTGTCAAACCTCCACAAATATACATTTATATTGCAATTAATATGAGCCGTTTATTATGGGGTGGACTTTAATTTAGCCGGATGCGGGAAATTTGGAGAAAATGAGGAGGATGACATGACGACCATAATCCACAGAGCACAGAGTCAAGAGTGTGTCGCCAGAGAGTCCTAAAGTAATAATGTTCTACAATCTACAAACTACAAACTACAACCCGATTAAAGTCCGGATGGAGCCCTAGAGCAAAAACTTGTGCAGTTTTTGTTTTCTATATTTTCTCCAGCAACCTGACTTTTGTCTCTTTGTATTTTGTCTGCTGTGTGGAAGGAATCATATAGAAAAGGATTACATTGAAAATTGAGCTAACATATAAAATGGATGTACAAAATTCTTCCAGTATTCACAATGACTAATAAAAAAGGCTGTAAATTGTAGACCAGTTGAAAATTTCTTCTTTCCTTTTACTGGTAACTTGTAAATTTTTTGTTGTACATATATTGTATACTCACGAGACTTGTACCTATGAGTAATCTTGTTCACATTAAGCAATTTAACGTTTCCTACCTTTTCTAGTTCAGTTCACTGTTCACCGGCTAAACCTCGGATTAAAAATGAGGACGTCGGGTTTTTAGTGGATTTACAAGATTATGGAATGTTTATAATGTATCATGTAGTTTACTTCTTTTTTAATTTTTTTTATTGCATTATTATTACAGCTGAACAAAACAAAACAAAAATTATGGAATAACATGGAAAGATTGAACAATACTGATCCAATGTTATATATTATACCTCACCATGCTCATAAAAAACAAAGTCTTTGTTTTATATGTATTTATATGGATATAGTTTTGGAATCAATTAAAATACCGTACGAAAATCAAACAGCAATTCAAGTCCACTTGAACCTCACAGAGAGGGAAAAGGTTAATAAACTCTGGGAAATATGTTGTTTCAAAAAATTATCAGCTTGTCAAGATGACTTAAATTTCAAATATTGTAATATTGTACAGAATATTACACATTTAAATTGTGGATGAACCACAAATTGTGAACGTTCATAATTTACACTACTACCGTTTCATTTCCATTTTAATCTAAAAGTGAATTCATATCTTAAATCGTCTTGGATAGAGATAAATAGACACATTTTGTGTACATTGTACATTGGCGAGAAAATAGTATCAACTCACTTGTCAGAGCTTAGAGAAGTATTTAGTCATTGTTTACATTCCTGGTTAAAGACACTTGAGCAACAAAACAAGTGTACGTTTCTATATAGTAGATGTAGATTAAAAACATATAGCTTGAGGACTTTCTAATCAAACAACCTTTGCTACTTTGATGAATAATTCAGAGCAATGGATTTTTCTACTATTTAACGCCTACCGTTTTAGCCGTTTATATACATATTGATAATATGCATACTACACCATAAAAGTAGTATATTCAATATTATATTATCTTTACATCATATATGCTCATGTTTGACAAATTTCCCCTGGAGTTTTAATTATTTTTAGTGATTTTCTTTCTATTGGGCTGATATGAGGAAATGGACAAGTTTTTCAGTGAACTGTGTGTAGTATATTCTAGAATTCTGGAATTCTGCAATGCCATAAAACATAAAACAAAATAGCCATGTGTCTAAAAGGCCTCTTCCATACAGAATTGAATCGAATGGATAAATTGGAACACATTTTGGTGTTTGGTATTCATCCTGAGCAAGATTCATGGAATTTGTATGAAACATGAAAATGGCTGTTTATCATAAATCATAAATCATAATTCATGTGCGATTAGTCAAGTTCCTTCAATCTACGGTATTCAGTATTCAGTTTACCTACGCAGAGAACGCTTTGTTCCCGGTGTGACGTATTGCGTCAAAATCAATGTTCTGTCATTTCCAGACTTATACTATATCACACTGAGACAGGACAATGCCTAGGATCGAGAATCTATAATGCACAATGTACATTGTACATCCACCCACACCGTAGACGGAGGCGAAATTTGGCTGCTGTCAACTGTCGAATCAATACTTGGAAATCTATTATGAATTTGTAATGTCCGCTCATGTACCACGTACCACGAAACGTGCAGGCTTAAAGCTTTAAACTAAAATTGCTTACCTTTGCTAGACCGACATTTGGGAATTTTTCAAACGTTAAATATCCTTCTTCTCCCGAGTGACCGGCTAATTGTCCCTTAAATATTCGACCAGCGACGATTGTAGCCATACCTAAAATCATTAGTGCATGTAAATTTTAATGGTAAAGCAGGAGACGTAATATTTTATTCTAGGTTGAATACTATTTAATCATTCACAAAGTCATTACTCTTTTTTCAAACCACATTCAAAATTCAAAACATGAGAAATACTGAATACAGAAATCTGACATAAAGAGAGAAAAACTTACCCATTCCATCACCCACGAAAAGTATCACATTTTTGGCTACTCCTTCAATATTTTTTTGTTTTAGAGCTTCTTCTATCCCAGCTTTTCCTAAATCCTGCCAGTACTTTGGATTTACATCTAGTAAATCCGGCCGTTGAGCAACATACAAGAAAAAGATTCAAAAATCAAAAATATTATTGAATATAATTTGATAGTAAAAAGCAGATTTGAGAATACATTGTTTAAATCCAAATTTCCTTACCTTCTGTATTATGATTATTATTTTCTAGACATGAGCTCCATTGGAAATTCTGAATGACTACAGCTACTCCTAAAATGGCATGGGTCCAGCCCAAATGCTTCATGGTACGAGTTTAGTACGAATTGTGAGCTTCAAATTAAAATTAAAACTCGGAACTCCAAACTCCAAATCTCCAATCTAAAGTTCACAAAGAGAGAAATCACAAAATAAAACACTATTAAACACAACTGAACTGCGGAACTCGATCTCGTTAGTGATGATCGTGTTCTGTGCTCAACCAACCACACAGTTTATAGTTGTATTCTATGGATGCGGTACAAGGTATAATGTACAGCATAAAGTATGCAGAATACAGTACACAGTAATTAATTTTGATAACTAATTAACACAAATTCATAATTTCTGCTTGACTACTACCCCAACTTTAAATATATAAATACGTACAATGTACAATAACAAAGATTACTGGTTTACTGGTTGGTTGCAGCCTACTAATGGTTATTTTGAAACTGCGAGTTAGCCCAGGAGTTCCATTTATATTGTACAATAAACAAGAGTCACATGAGAGTAGTAACGACAATTCAAAGTATTTTATTTTATTTTGGTTGACATTTCAAATGTGTTTGTTGTTTATTTTATGTTGTAGGAGTATAACTGATAAGCGAGAGGATCAAGAGAGAGAAATCACAAAATTCCTCTACATGTTAATCTACTTTGGTGATTCATTCATAATTCATACCTATAGCATGTACAATGTACAGTGGACAACGTGCAATGTGTAGGTAGTAAAATTGAGATAAAAGAAACACAGAGTTTTTACTTGGTAGAATTTACTGTGTATAGTGAATATTGAATATTGAATACTTTTTTATATTATCAGTGAAATTTTTAGAAACACAAACAAACTCTGGAATCTTACATGCACTTTTGTTTGTCTGTGTATTACTGATATCTGATATATTATTATACAGGTTACAACTACCAACTGATTTCTGACATTGGTCTTCTTGGTAAAATTCCTTTGACGAAAAAAACAAATGATGTTGAATTTAAATGAGGAAAATGGGTCACAAACCACAAACTATCGAACATGTATTAAATTTCAGGGTTGATTTAACATTCAATATTCATCGATGTAGAAGATGATGTAGTAATCGTATTTGTCATTAATAGCTCGTTAAATTGCTTATTTTTAATTTTCTTTCACTCACTGTCCTCATGAGCGCAGCAAACTACTACTAGAAGATTATATATTTTATTGCTCATCACATAAGAGTTGTAACGCACTTATATGAATTATGAATAAACATTTACCTTCTTGACAATCCACGTGGCTTTGGGTGAAAACTTTGAATATTTTGATAAATCCTCTGCAATGTTTTTTATGAACATATGTAAAACTTGTGTAACTTTACCCGTGACATTTTGTCAAGGAAGTTCTGAATTTTATGTCTACTTTGCTTGAGTATTGAGTAGTGATTATGAGTATCCAGATCTAATAATAATAATAATGCTATACATCTGCGAAAGAATAATCCATATGACGTGTGGGAAGGAGATTTGTCGATTTGCCGCTCTTCTGCATTCTACAGGAAATTAAAATGCAATGAACGGATAAAAAACAACTGTCTGCATTCGCATTCTACGATATGTCCAATGTCCATGCTATATTGTATTTTACCTACACATTTTTACATCCATTCATTTAGGTCATGCATAAATTCTCAACTTCCGCAAGTTATTACAAAACCCAGTACCAATACCAAAGCCAAAACGAGTGCACAAAAGAGAGGCGGTAGTGGGTAATCAAATTTTGATCTATTTTCAAAGTTCATTGTAGGTAAATTTCTATCTAGAGTGTCGTGTAGCTGTCTATAGTGTGAAACCTGAATTTCAATTTATGTGTATTCAATCATTCTGCAAGAACACAAACCATTGAAACGAAATAATGATGGAATTGCAATCACAGGTGCAAAGTTTTCACACACAAGTCTCATACATGGCTTAAGTCTAAAAATACATAATACTCACAAGTATTGTCAGTATAATGTATAATACACACGAGTGCCAGTGTACACTTCACTTTTAAAATCAAATTCTAGTGCATATGATTCAGATAAATGTGTGTGCCGCGTCACACATCATTTTACTTTATTGCGGGTCGTATGCTGTATACTCACAATTCATTATGGAATTTGAACGTAGGTCAAAATTAAACTTGACGTGAGAACATCAAGGAATTGTGCCATTTATTTGCAAAAAATTCAACGTGTTTCCCCTCATCTATCCCTTTTAACAACTGTATGAAAATTACAAAGTGTTTACAAAAATCTCAATAATATTTTTGTAAACAAGATCAACTTTACTTACAACTCGTGATCATAATGATAATAAGCAGCAATAATAATAATAACAATAATAAAAATTAGTATTGTTATTACCCTTTAAAAAGCTTTTGACATTGAAAATTTGTAGCGTATTCTCTGACTCTGTAGAATAAACACATGAGAGAATGTTGGAGTATCCAGGATGAGAAAACAGCATTTAGATTAGTCAATTAAGTCATTATATTATATAACATGTACTGTTTAGCATGGCACCATACACCATACACCATACATAAGACATCATAAAGGCTGCAATCATACAACCTGTACAATGTACACTGCATACACTGCCTATTCTTTTATTTGACATATTATTTTTCCTCACCACTCACCATTCCAGCCTCCATTGTGCAGTGGAGTATGGAGTAGTATCGTAGTACAAGAAAATAAATTAGATTATCTGTCGCCTCTGCATAATTTCTAAACTTGTATGCATCAATTCTTTAATTCCATGTAAAATGTGTAACTGTGTAGAGTGTAGACTGCAGACTGCAGAATGTAGAGTGTAGGGTATGAAATATTATGAATTTTACAAGGCGTCTCGAGGGGTTTACAATAACAAAGAAGGAGGATTGAAATGGATAGAGTAGATTTCTTACTTTGACTATCTCTGGATTCTAGATACTAGATACTAGAATGATACATGAATAAATATCACTTGACTATGATTTGTTTGCGAGACTACATGTATCCATGCAAATATTTCTTTTTACCATGTCACAGTGTAAATAAGTAGTGGTTTGGAATCTAGAATCTAGAATCCAGAGTCTAAAGCCTAGAATTTGCAAATCCCCCTTCAAACTGTTCAGTAGCTCGAGGAACTAGCAAATACAATAATATGCAATGCAGTACAATACAACATAATACAACACAATACAAAACAGAATGCTTATCTAGTAAATATTTGCACTAAAAGAATTCTGTTTACATTAATTCCAGTTTTTTTATAAGGCTTGTATTTGCATTTGGTATACTTGATACTTGGTACTGGGTACACTTGAAAATGCATGGGTAATGGATATACAGTGTGATACGTGATATATCTGAGATCTAGTTGAAAATATGGTACTTACTTGTTAGGCAAGTTGCATTGTTACTGCACATAGTATTATAATATATCAGATATCAGTAGGAGAAGTGTGTATAGGTGAGGTTATTCAGTATTCATAAGTGTAAGATGAGATTTAATACTCGTATTCGTATTGTATATTGTACTTTTTATTCTAAATCCTCAAGTCTCAAGTGTACAGTATTTTATGCAAGTATGAAATATTTTCTCATACTATTTTTATAGCTTGTTATACATTGAGCATTGAGCATCTAGCATTTTAATGTTAAATCAAATTAGATCTGTGGAGAGTGAGTTATATCTAAGTATTATATTTCACAAAACACAAAACACAAAAGACAGTACATGTAGTTGTATTCAATTCCAAGCTAAAGTATAGAGTATTGAGTATGAAGTTTGAGGTTTGAGTATAAATTACCTTCCCAAATCCTTGGCATTCAGTTTTTATTCTGAATTCTGAAGTCTGTTCATAGACATTTGTCTTAATTTTCTCCTCTCCTCTTTTCTCAAAATTAAAACTTGGCTGGATTTTCAAGTCGCATTTGAAAATGAACTATGAAGATGGAAATTTTTTCGAGGCAAATGAGAAACGAGGAATGTGAAATTAAAAACGTTGAATGTTGAAACACTTGAAAACATCTACAATTAAAACCACATGAATACAACAAGTAAACAACTGCCTGAGCATTGAGTATTTCCATTCTCCATACTCCATACTACTGTTATTCTTTTGTTTCTCTCTCTTTCTCTCACTTGTCAGATTTTTTTAATCTTCTTTTCCACAGTAAATTACTGTTTCAAGATGCTCAACGCTACATATTACATATTACAAACTACAAACGTCCTTGAATTTTGAAGGGAGCTTCCTGAATTCCCTAAATAGTAAATGGGCTACTCATCATCAAACATAAGCCATAAACCAGAAATGTTTCTTCTAAAGATCATATTACTGACCAACTCAGCGTTAGCTAGAAATTAGAAATACCTACAACCTACAACCTACAGTATATTAGATAATCTTTAATCTGGGTCCGATGGTTGCAGAGAAGATTAAAGACAAAATTGCTGTTTGAAGTAACAGCTTTAGAATAACAGATATGCACGTTACAAAACATTGGATGCCTTCCACCTCCATCATTCAAATAGCTCTATTTGTCTGGTAATTGCGTAGATAGTAGATAGATAAATGCAGTTTAATACGCGATTCATTTGGCATTTGGTATTTACCATATCTCCAATATCTACAGTACACCTAGTTTTTATCATTGGCATTGTCAATATTTACACACGGTAGCACTACAGGCTACACTCCACAGTCAGTGCAAATAAATGAAGAGGAGCTCCGGACAGAGCTCTAGATTTCCTTTCCTTTCATTTCCTTTCCCCGTATAAAATAGAAATCAAAATATTGGTATTTACCATGATCCGTGGTACTCGTGCTTTATACTTTATATTTTATACTCACAGCTCACAGCTTTATCTTATTACAAATCAATATAAACTCAGATTGCACATTCCACGTGCACTGATTCCTCTTCTACCTTTGCTCCATGTATAGTGTTCATACTGCAGATATACTAACAGGCATTAAAATCTTAGCGTTACGCAGTTGTACACTTGAGCAGATTTGATTGGTTAGCCTAACTTAATTATTGAACTGATGAGCTAGAATTAAAAATTCAAATCAATATTTTACTGCCTACAAACAAAAATTAACTATTAAGCTTCTGTTGCATTATTTATGTACATGTGTGCTTGATTTACTGGCGATATAAAAATGAGCTTAGTAAATGAAAATGTGAATTTATTTATCTATTTATTTACTTTTCAAATTTTTCTGCAGAGTTTGAAATTGGAATAAATAATCATGAGGGAAATGGTTCGTCGTAATCATAATTGTCATCGTAATCGTAATCCAGCTTGCGAACTACGTTGAATGACAATTCAACAATATGACTGAGCATATGTACATATGTACATATGTACACATGTACTTGCAGACACAGAAATATAAAACACATTAAGGAGCCTCCGAAAAGGTTGGGGAAACTGAATGTGGATGCTGCTACTGACTGTCTGTTCAGCGTTTAGAGAAATGAGAAGGATGATGAATGATGAATGATGAACATATGTAAAGGCATTCTCTACATTCTACATTCTACATTTTGCATTCTGCATGAAATAGCCAACCAAGAAAAACGTTTATGGGTGCACTCACTTTGCCAATGACACAGGCAATAGTTCTGGCTTTAAATCTAATTTTAAGACTAATTACAATTTTAAAATTAGACGGAAGATAAAGAAGGAGATGGAGATTGAGATGGGTGAGAAGGGAAAAAATGATGGTGGTGGTAAAATGACTTTTTCATTATAGATGAAATGAAAGAGACATTGAAAATGACAAGCTATACATTATACAAAGAAGATGAAGATGAAGAGTCAGCAAACTCAAAGGTTCAACCATATATATGTATAGAAGGATGAAACGGCAAAGGTCAACTGTGGATTTCATTTTACTTTTCTCTTTTCTGTGTTCTATTTTCAACAAACCATTGCCAACCCAACTCATCTCTCTTTTTTGACAGACTGTGCACTTCCATTTCCACTTCGACCTTGCCAACGCATGACGGAAACAAGTCTCTTTTGGGAGAAATCTAATGGGCAATTAACGAGCAGAAAGTATGGATGTGGGACTGGAGTCTAGATTCTAGAGTCTCAAGTCTGGAGCATAAAAAGAATTCTTTTATTTTTCCACAATTTTCACTCTCTTTTCCCTTTTTTCTCTTTTATTATGTTCCCGCGAGTCTCCAATGACAATGACAATGATATCTACCTGGAGACTGGAGACTGGAAACTGGAAACTGGATAGTCACCTCATATAAAATGAGGCTCATGTAATTTGTTGTAATGTAATATGTACGATTTACGATTTAAGGTGTACGGTATACGGCAATATCATATTACCTAGTACTTAAACGTAGCTTTGCTCATAATGAATTTTGTAACCGTTTTCCCATTTTTTCTTTATTTCCTTCTTTATTTCCTCCCAAAGGCTAATTTGAATAGTTTTGGATTCTAAACCAAAGTTCAATTCCAATTTACAATTGACAATCGACAACTGACGATTGACAAATTTTCCTTTTAAGGGAGGCAAGAGGAAAAGGTTGTCAGTTTTTTTTGTCATTTGTCATCTTCAATCTGGAATCTGGTAAGAAATGTGAATGCATGCAAAATAGACATCCAAAAGCGCCGGCACGTTAGAAAAATGCTCGCGATTGAGGTCAATTCAAATAAACACTCGTCGAAAAAGCACTAGGCTTGAATTTAGTGGAATTTGCAACCGAACTGCATTTTATTTCTGCAGCTCGAGCTCCCCATTCAATGTCCATCGTTCATTGTCTATGTACTTTTAAATGCAATTTGTATACAAAAATCTCATGTGTTTTGGAATGCACATTCGCATTCCAAAGAAGAATTTAAACATTGATCAGCCGTCGACTCTAGAATCTAGAATCAAGAATCTAGACAGCAGAACAAACAGAACGGACAAAATCAAATTGGAATCCTTTTTTCTTTCTCTTTTTGATCCAAAGCGGGATTAACACGAGTTGAAAGGGCAGAGTATCATCACATGTGTAGCTTGTAGATCCTGTGTATGTGTTCTTTACCTTTGATTAGTGAGTGCTGCACTTTTGCTTTCTATTAGTATAGAGTACAGAGCACAGAGTTTAAGTCCATCACCTATGACGTGGACTTGGTCCAGTATCTAGTATATACTACACACTACACACTACACACTACTTTCTACACACAAAACGTACAAGATTCTTTGATAGGTATTGTGTGTGTAAGCCACAGCAAAATCAATGAATGAAAGGGAACTGAGCTGAATGCTCTAGATTCTAGATTCTAGAATCTAGATCCTAAATTCTAAATTTAAGGAATGTGGATGGGGAGATGGAGAAAAGTTATTCAATTTCCTAAGCACACTTTTCCTGTACGGTCAAACTAGCCAAGGCAAAAGGCAAGTCGAGTCATGTGGGTTGATTTCCCGAGTGATTTGCGACTGACTTCCTCAGAGCAAAGAGCACCAAGTACCTTCAACCCACAACCTACAATCTACATTCTACATTCTACAGCTCACAGTACAGTACACTACACACAGGCAATGTTTAAAGTAGAGCTGAAAATATGATGCTGGATCTAGACTCTAAACTCTAAACTCTAGACTCTAGACTCTAGACTCCAGATTCTAAATTCAACATTCTGGATTTGAGGTTTACAAAAAGAGAGCGATGGAGAATTTTAACTCCTCTTCTTCATTTTTGATTTCTCTCCGTTTCTCTCTCTCTCTCAGACTTTCCATCTGAGTGAAGTTAACTTGAAATCAAATTCAAATGGAAGGGCAGGTGAATGAGGAAACTTGAGTCTAGAGTCTTGAGTTTTGGGTCTTGGGTCTTGAGTGTAAGTTCTAAATTCAGGACCACAAGGTAGAAAGTTCATGTAGAATGTAGATGTGCTGCCAAAGATGCAGGTTACGTGTTAGAGTTATATGCAGTTTACACTGTACATTGTACATTGTACATACATGTTGGCATGTAAGTCAACTGAATAATAATATAGAAACCATCGAACTGGAAAACGTATCACTTTTACGACTAAACGACTACAAGCACAAGGGAAAGAAAAATGAAAACGACAACGAGAACCAGAATCGAGAATCTAGAATCTAGAATCGAGAATCAAGGGAATTTGTAGAAAAAGCTGGTGAAAACTTTTTCCCAAAGTGGACTTTGGTCATCTTTCTCGAGCCAACAGAGAAATAAACCTTTGTCAACCCCAGATCTTGAAGATGATCAAACGAGGTCAGAGTTTTACGATTAGGATAGGACAAAATTTCAACGCTCCAAGGTCCAAGTCTTGCTTGTTAAAAATCTTTGAATTGTAAATTTTTCAAGCGTCTTTTCATCTCCTTATTTCTTTTATGCATACACAATCTTTCAATGAATAGAGACGTTTGCCTTGAACAAAGTTTCTGGTTCTGTTTTGGGTTTTGTTCTCGAAGCATATCTATGTGTATAATGTACAATGTGTATCCATCAAGGTAAATAAGAAACCGTTCCTTAGCAATCTTGCGTTTTTGCTCCCAGCTCACGACTCACGACTCGAGGCGACAATACAGTGAAACTCTCAAGAAGAAATTAGACAAGCCGTATACACTATAACCCTATCAATAATAGCATGCTTTGGACTTGGACTTGGGATTGAGATAAGTGTTGCCGAGGCCTGGCCTCTTTTTCCATCACTCATTTGCCACGTTCGTACACAGTAGACAGAAGACATCTCACAGTTCTAATGGTTGTTTTATCAATAGGTATCAGGTTTTATATCATATCAGATTCTATATATAAAGTGTAGTGTTTTATTTGTGTCGGTTTTGCACGCACTGACTTCTTGACTTGTAAAAGCAGAGAGAGAGAGAGAGAGAGAGAGACAGCATCATCTCCACTAGCATGTATTTTTTCTGCCGATTCATCTTTTCCTCTAATTAATGCTCATCAAGATGTGTCATTCTCTTGTCTCCAGTTTCCAGTCTGCAGTCTCTAGTATCAACTCTCAACCCTCGAGGTCACACATTCGAGTCGCATCCAGTCAAGTCGAGTGAATCCACTGCCTTCTGCTATAATTACGAACTGTGATGTATCAGCCAAGCAAAGAAAAAGTGTGCATGTCAACTGCCATTTGGATCCATCTATCTATTTGGAAGTTGGAATTTGGCATTTGGAAATAGGTTGAGAAGATGAATTCTCTCTCACTTGCTTACTCTATTGGTATCTTATTCCATCCCAATTTTCCTGGATGGATGCATTGGAATTTCTAGATTATAGAAAATGCTCTAGACTCTGCATTAAACGACAAATTAGACAATGAGCCTCAGCGCTTACCTTAGCTGTTTGAGCCATTCGAGTAAAAATTACTTGATTAAATTTAAAACAATTTTATTAAAATAAGAGAAATTACTTGTGCTTGTTTTTGAACAATCACTGTTTTTTACTTCCGTTTCCTTTTCCTTTCCGTTTAAGTTTGCTTTATTTCAAGGTCATAGACATAGAAAATCGAGAGAAATTTGGCGAGTCCAACGAATGTGTAGGGATTTAGTATTTAGTATTCAGATTTACTGAGATACAAGCATTTGACAAATTATCCCGCATCCCGCACCCCGTCCAACATCCAACGCTAACAAAATTCAATTAATTTGGCTAGTTTAACGAATACTTTGTATCTATACAACACCTACACAGAGAATGCCCTAACAGACTCACTTTACTCTTTACACTCCACTCTTTTCAATGGAGGATGTTCCCTGTATTCATGGAAATTTGAACCACAAAATCCAAATTGAGAAATCTCCGACTAATTTAATGAACCAGCTGCTCATTAAATAATACCCAAATTGAATTGAATTGAATCTAGCGGAATGGAGAAGAAAATGCTCGCTCTACACAGTTTTTCTACTACCACTCTGACCTTTCGAATTTCTTTCGGATACTGAAACCGATACAGATACAACTCTACAAATTAAAACCAGACCAGACCAGACTAGACTAGACGCCAATAAAACTGGGGAATACACTTGCTCTTTGTTTATTTTTCGGTATAAATGTGACAAATATAATGTGCCTGTGTGGCTACTACACATAACCCCAAACGATATGCATATGGGAAAAGGAACTCACGCAGAGCTCACTTTGGCACATAGGCCAAAGCCAAAGCCGAAATCGAAGCCAAAGCCACCTCACTAAAAACTAGAATGGAATTTTCTAACTCATTGACTACTTTGGCAAAATGGCAAAATGTTCTCAAATCTCAAAAAGTTTTCTCTTGTTCCTCTTTCAAATGTGCAAATGTTGTTGTTGACGGTCACATACAGATTACGGATACGCATACATTTCTCTTGCTTGAATTTTGCACACGAAGATGATGACAGTAAAGAGGGCGACAGAACACAGTGGCAATCACGATCATGAAGACAACAACACCGACACACATTCGATACTTTTAACTGGTAATTTGTTCTAATATGTTTGGAATGGAATGGATTGGAATGGTTGTGTGAGTATAATTTTATTGAATGTAGATGAAAGATATAATACAAATCACAAATCACAAAATATCAGGCGCAGTTGCGTGTCTAAAGTCTGCATGCACAATGTATAACAACATGTGTACAAATCCTCCTTCATGTTTTATACTAATTAATTGACCCAGTATAAAATAATAAATGCAAATTTACACGGTACATCCCAAATTATATCGGCTCATTCTATCCAATGGCTCAACTGATTTAATACAATATCAAAATATTACATGTAGCATGTTGAAAGAGCTGTCATACTTAAATATGTACGATTGTACGACGCACAAATTCATTCAAACATTTATAATAGAGATTTAAATTTACTCACCCCAACCCCGCAACTCCTTGTACTCCTTTGTACTTGTTCTGTGTAAAGTTTATTGTCCGAAAAGACAATTTCAAAAGTCAACAGTCAAAAGCTCCCTTTAAGTGAATGAGTCAATCAGTTCATAAACACTGTACAATGTGCAATACTTTAACGTTAAGCATGTGAATGTGATGGATGGTGAATGCTGAATACACGACCTTTTCTTGTAATGGAACAAACAAGACACTATTCACAAGTTAACACACGGCGTAAATCAATGTGCACAGTAGAGAAAATCCAAGGTGTTATATTTAAAACAAACAAGTCAGCCTCGATAGTTGATACGGAGATACTACCAAGATTTTTGTAAATATTTATCTAATCACTTTTACAACCAGGACAATGGGTATCAATTATCAATTGTCAATACAGGACTTTCGCTAGTTGTTGAACTTTAAAGATTAACTTCAACTTGTATGCCTAAGATGTGTATGTTTATATGAATAAATAAGGAGGGAACTGATAAAGTTCACCAGAAACTTAATAAAAGGAAAGGCGAAGGAAAGAGAAGAAGAGGAGAGAGTTCTCCGGACTGACTGAGAATTGCACTAAGGACTATGGACTATGGAGATTTATTGTATTGTGCTAGTAAATGGGAATAGGAGTGCGAAAAAAGATGTAAACTTTGC
>JAQGBH010003212.1:0-20728 GCA_034698265.1 Sminthurinus aureus | reverse complement strand
TTACCACCCCAGGCAAAATTGTTTAAGAAATGATGCGTACATAGATGCTAGAGCTGTGCACGCTGGCTACGCCACTGCAGTGAATGCTGCTGAAAAGTGACCGTTTAAATTATTATGAAGTCTATTCAAAATCCAGATGGTCCGATAGCCGTGCAATTTATTTTGAAAGCACTGAAACTCCTCCTCACAAGTCAATTATTGAAAACACAAAGGAATAATCAACTCAGCGCCGTAGATTTTTTTGTTGAGTTACAAATGTCCGAATCATCATCAAAATCTAAATTCAAATCAGGCGCCATAATATTGTTTAAATATAAGAAAAAAAATTATGATGCTTAATGACCATTTGATTTTTGTGTGCAAGAAAATCCGCATTCTGTTTCCCAGTGAAAATTGGAGTCAAACGAAAAGTATTTTCTGTACAAGAATTAAGATTTTGCTCATAAAGAGTTCTCCATTCGTTCATTATCATGGTCGTTGTCATGGTGATTGTATATTTTAACGATGAGTAAATTCTCTTTATTAATACCATTTATTAATTATTATCATTATAATGATGACACTAGCAGTAGCAGTATGATAGAATTATATAGACAGGAGTAATAATAATATTTAGTATAGCTAAAGATAGGAAAAAATAGTCGTAGAGAATAATATTGGTGGATTTTTCGAAGCCGCAAGTCGAAAACAAACTGCCGAATTTGACCTGATTTGTCCATAATAATTCATAACAACAAAAATAATACTAATCTAATGGGGCGGATTCTTCTCATAATCCGTAAATATTGTGGTTTTCATCTAGAATCTAGCGAAAAGTAATGAGTAAACCCGCTATGTTTTCCAAAACAAACATGATGAAATTCGGTGTGCTGTCTCTTTCCATCTCGTGAAAGCCGCCGACTTTCACTCCGAGTTCCGGTATGCGCTGAATTTCCTTTTGAAATTGTCCCGCTTTCCCTGCGGCGGGATATTTTTTGATGGTGGACAAGATGGCGCTGACCCTTAGTCCACTTTTGACCTTTCTCCAATTCTCAGGGATAGTAAAAGCTCTCTCATAAATGAGTGAGTAGGTATACATGGCTACAATATGCATGTAGGTGGCCAATATGGACGTCAGCGGATATTGGATGTTATAATGAATGGCGAAGAAGGCGCCAAAAATGGCGGTAAATAGAGCCAGTAGTTTAAATGTGAAGATTGTGTAGGCGTAAACCCGATTGAAGAGATGAATGTAGAGGAAATGATTCTGCATTTCTTTCAGGAGCTTTTCAACACAACGGGCTCGTGGCATCTCGATTGAATTCCTGCCAGAAAAAATAGAACAAAATAATGACCACAAATCCCTTACAAAAATTAAGCATAATCTGTTCAAATGAGATTCAAATTTAGTAAAAGTTGATTGCAAAAAGTTGTGACTGCAATTTGACTGTAACCTGAAAATTTGGTTTTGTTGGAATGAGGAAAATGTAGCATCACATTTTTGAAAAAATAAAAGTTGATTCAGCATACAGAAAATGAAAACGCTGGTGGAATTTCGTAAAAGAAAAAAAGCATCCAATGCAGACAAAATGAGGAAAATTGAGGGGTGTTGAAAGTTGGACCCGGCGGGAATCGAACTGTACAAAGTCCACATGCGATTCGGATCAGTCAGGAAAATTACAAAGCCAAAGAGAGCAGCACAAGTATATATATAAAAGGGATGAGCAGAGTGATGAGTTCATGTCGATTGTAGGTCAACGGCCACGTCCACAGTTTCCGTGGCCGAGCTAAAACAAACAAAAACCAGTGACATAAATAGGAAAGACCCCAATGACATTTGAGATTTGAGACATTTTGGAACAAAGTACCGCTTTATGTATGAATTTAAAATATTCTCTTGTAAAAACTTACCATTAGGATTGTTTTCATTTTGATGGCTGAAGAGTTGACTGAAGATCATGACAGTTTCTCTTGGGTATTTGATGAAAAGCAGATAGTTCCAAAATATGGTCATCCAGAATGAGAAAATGAACAAATGAATGAACAGTTGGTCTGCCATTCGATTCAGATTTGGAGAGAGAACGAGTTGAACCAGTCGAATTGTTCCGTAAGTCAATTGAACAAATTGGACGACATAGAGAAAATACCAAATGTACAATTTCCACATTTTTTGTTGGATTGAAATCCTCCCGGATTTTTCATCCACGGAAATGGGGAGAAAATTCCACGCGGAGTAAAATTGCAAATAAGCAAAATTCCATCTATTTTCTGCTCTCGTCAACATTTTTACTGTTATGACGTTTTAGTTTCTAGGACTTTTTATTTGTGTTGTCTCTCGGTGTTGAATGTGGAATGACAAATAAAGACAGGGACAAAGTCAGAGGAAGTCAGAGGAACTAGCAACGCTGATGTGTATATCGACGAGTTCTGCCGAGTCGCAACTCGCAATTCCGTCTCTCCGAATATCCAGTTGAGTTCATGGACTCTGGAAGGTTCATTCCCTTCCTCGGCAAAAACTAAAATAAGAACAAGGACAAGAATAAGGAACTTCCTGACACACGCCGTCCAACTCCTTGAGTTTGTTGTTCCACCGAGAACTCGGTCGTCCCTTTTCTTGTTTTTCCGAGTTCTGGAGTTCAGTTGCCTAAACCTTCAACTGTGAACTCGAGACACGAGGCAACACGCACACACACAACAAAACAACAACGGGCAGTGAAATCCGTCTATGACACGTTGATAAATTACTCATCGCTGAGAATCATTACTAATTTTTGGCAAAAAGAATCATGTCCCACCATTTGACTAGTGAAAACAGAAAAAAGTTTTATGATTTCTTTGAAAAAATGTAATATTTGTAAGTTGTATTATTTGTACAAGTGCTAAAGTAAACAATTTACGAATTGAGCTCGAAGATTTCAAAGGAATAAGGCAGATGCAAAATACTCTAGTTTCTCAATTGCTATTTAGTGATTTTTCTAGAACAGCCGGAGACTCGGTGTCAAATCATTCTTAAAGCATGGTCAAAACAATAAGATTTTAGACAAAGTACAACAGTTTATTCATAACCACAACAAGCGAGTGTAAAAATTTAAAATCCTTTGGAAATTTTGATGTATATCTGATTTTCATTTATGTAAGTTGCGAACATCGAGGTTTATCTGTGCAAAACGGAAATGTCTCATGTCTATAATATGTAACATGGCCTTTTCACATAGATAATGCCTCAACATGTAGAAATGTGCGGTGTTTTGTCCCAATACAAAAAGAAGAGGAAAACATTTTCACATAGATTAAATCAAAGAGCCGGAACAAAAATGCCGTCATTTGTCCCACCCTTTACATAAAATACTATAGACTCTTTCTTTAAAATGCGTTCAAAAATATAATCTCATTTTGACTTGATTTCCTTTGTTTTCCACAAGTTTAACTCGTGCGGAATTGAGTCCCATGTGAAAGAACTTTTGCAGTTTTACGATGCGAAGCAGAGTATTGTTTTCCTCGTGTCCGGCTGGATGTCTGTACACATTGGGGTAATGTGAGACAACAAAACTAGCGCCACCTAGCGGAATTTTTTTTAACTAGTCAGCGCCCTCTAGCGGGAAAATTTTCAAACTAGTGGACAAGTTTAGTATATGAAGAATTCTTATACTCTGCTTCGCATCAGGAGCCTAAAGCATTTATGCTTTGTAGGAATAATGGGTTCATGTATTCTTGATTGAACTACGAAACTGTTTACACATGAGCAGTGCTCAAAATCCCGGGATTTTGCAATGACGAGAAGTTCAGTGGTCACATTCGTCCTTTCGAACTGAAAGGCATGCTTTTGGCGGTAGATGGCTCTCTAAACTCAATTCATCAGAAAATCAGACATTTAAAAAATTATATCTAAATTATTTTGACTCACTGACAACAGGAATTTGAATTCTAGGGAATCTTTCAAAAACTACGCACTAAAATGGGGATAATATGAACGATTTATTTTTACAAGTATATGGTATTGTTTTTACCCGTTTTGAATAATGTGATTTGAAATGGAAACGATTTCCTCTGCAGTAAAAAATTCCCAGGCGTCGAACAGATTTATTAAGCTCTTGAAGGCTCATCAAGGGAAAACGAATGAGAAACAAAAGATCTCCAAGTATTTCCCGAATATTTTCCCCACTTTTCTCCATAGGTACTCACTTTTGAGCACTCGGGTTCTGCCCAACTTTTGTGTTGATAATTTATGCTTTAAAAAAAAGGAATAAAATTAAGACTTTGGAATTCGATTAGCAATTTTAGAGAACAGAAGCATTTTTTGATCGAATTTCTGCATTTAAAAATAGGATAAATTTTTATTTGGATTTGTGTGAATTTACCGAACAATTCCGTTGAACAAGGCCAATTCTTTCACTTTCAACTCGTCCCATTTCAGAACAACAGTCAAATTCGGGCGTGACAAATTTGTGAACGAATTTTCTACCACGAGTTTGTCAATATTTCGGCAACAATCAACATTTACAAATTGGATCATGTATCAAGAGTTTCTCACCATTTTGTTTCACTATAAAATATTCAAAATTGTTTTTACTTTTTGTAGCACTAGAAACTCGAGACTCGAGTTAATGATAAAAAAATTCGTACTGTTTGATAAAATCAAAGGATCTCATCTTCTTGGCCTTCTGGACCAACGAGAAATGTTACACCTCTCTTATTTTCCATCCTCTGCAAGAATTTTTCACCTAAATCCCGCTGACAGTCCATAGTCGAGATCTGCTTGCTTTATTCTGTATTATGTATCAAATATCAAATACAATGGAATGGCAAGTGTAAAACTGGTGTTAGGTTTTACAATGCTCAAAACTCAAAACTCCAAATACCAGTCACGGGTACTTACTTGACATTTCTGTATCATGAGAAGGGACTGGCAAAAGTAAACGCCGTGTTCAAGTTAAAGGCTATCAAATTTTTTATTGGGTACTTCAGAGGTGAAACTGAGTCGGTACGGTTGGCTGTTCCGGCGTACCGGCACTACATACAAATAAATGTGGTTTCTTTATCTCCTTGTTTATGCTAACTTATGTTCTAAAATAATATATATAATCTATTATCAACATTATAGTACTATGTATATTTGTATCTCTTATTTCAAGAGAGATAAGAGACATCTCTCGTTTCTCCTAACCACATTCAATACATTGACCACCGCAGAATGCGTATTTACAAAAAATTCTATTTTTCATCTAGAATCTAGAATCTAGCGAAAAGTAATGAGTAAACCCGCTATGTTTTCCAAAACAAACATGATGAAATTCGGTGTGCTTTCTCTTTCCATCTCGTGAAAGTCACCTACTTTCACTCTGACTTCTGGTATGAATTTCCTTTTGAAATTGTCCAGCTTTCCCTGCAACAGGATATTTTTTGATGGTGGACAAGATGGCGCTGACCCTGAGTTGACTTTTGACCTTTCTCCAATTCTCAGGGATAGTAAAAGCCCTCTCAAAAATGAGTGAGTAGATGAACATGATAGCCAGATGGTTGTAGGCGGCAAAAATGGACGTTAGCGGATATTGGATGTTGTAGCGAATGGCGAAGAAAGCGCTAAAAATGGCCAAAAATAGATACATTTGTTTAATTGTGAAGATTATGTAGGCATAGACGCGATTGAACAGATGAATATAGACAAAGTGACTCTGCATTTCTTTCAGGAGCTGTTCAACCGAGCGAGCTCTCGGCATTTCAATTGAGTTCCTACGAGAAGAAATAGAACAAAATAATGACCACAGCATCCCATACAAAAATTAAGCATAATCTGTTTAATGAGATTCATATTGAGTAAAAGTTGTGAATGCGATTTGATTGTAACCTGAAAATTTGGTTTTGTTGGAATGAGGAAAACGTAGCATCACATTTTTGAAAAAATAAGAGTTGATTCAGCAAACCGAAAGCGACAGAGACGGAATTCCTTACAGCCAAAAATGCGTCCACTGTAGTCAAAAGCAGAAAAACCGACGTATGTTTAAATTTGGATTCGGCGGGAACTGAACTGTACAACATCCACATTCGATCCGGATCGCTCAGGCCAATTATACAGCCCAAAACGGCACAACCAGTAAGGAGAAAAGGAATGGCCAAAGTGATGAGCTCATGTCGATTGTATTTCAAGGGCCACGTCCAGATTTTCCGTGGTTGAGCTGATGTGTACTATCGAGCTCCGCCGAGTCGCAATTCCGTCTCTCCGAATATTCAATCCAGTTCATGGACTCGAGAAGGTTCATTCGCTTCCACGGCAAAAACATCGACAAGGACAAGAAAGAGGACGACAACGGGAACTTCCTGACACACCTTTTCCCCGTTCTTAAAGTTGTTTGCTGTTTGTCCTCGGTGAACTCGTTGGCCTTCCTTTTGTTTCTCCGGGTTCCGTTTCCTAAACCTTAAACTGTGTGAACTCGAGAATCGAGACACGAGGCAACACACACACACAACAAAACAACAGGAATAACGGGCAAGTAACTTTTAGCTGTTCATTTTTTCACACACAAAAGGGGTTTGAGAATCTTGAAAATTCGGATTTTGATTCGACGAGATATTTTTGATTACAGTCTACTTAAAAAAATTGACATTTTTAAAAATTTATGTTTGCATAAAAAATGTGTCCATGACTCCTTTTCTATTTGTTCTGAACGAGAATAAAACTAAAACAAGAACTGAAATACTACTGATTTATTATTGAGAATGACTTAGAAGCGGGAAAAAAATGGTGCTGGATCTCCTCTGTTGAGATTGGCGAAAAAGGAACCGGGGAAATTATAAAGAGAAGGGAAATAATTCCCTTGGCTCTACAATTTATTTTTTTCGGTAATTATTTGATTCATTTTCAATTTGCCGTATTTGGTTTTGCATGTGAAAAATGTTTGTCAACTATTTGTTGCACAATTGAAATAATGTAAAGGAAAGAATGGTTAAGATTATTCTTGATTCTTGATTTAAACCCTTCAAGTCGTGAATACGGAACTCGTCAAATTGTGGAAAGTGAAAGTAAGTTGTGGTGAGATGATTTGAGATTTGAGACGAGGTTCAATTATAGATTCTAGGCTGCAATGAAACCTCAGGGCTGTAGACTGTAGACTGTAGACTGGGGATTCTAGAAAACAAGAACAAGATACGTAAAATAAAAAAAAACGGCATTTTTTTATTGGATACACCTCTTTCCAATTCTTTCCTTCTCCTTCCAATTTATCCACAATTCACAAACACACGAAATGCACAAGCCAAAAACTAAATGTAAGAACATGCATCAAAGCAATTTATGGAGAAAAGAGGACAGAACAAAATTAAAAGTACTTGCAATTTTGATATTGATATTTCATGTAAAGTAAAAATTACAAAGCACAAGCAATATGCAAACTCGTAAATGCTACTGAAATGACGCAACTCGGTTCTTTTTAAAAAAAATTCTTCCAGCACATTTCCGGTGCAGATTAAAATTATATAATGGAAATTAAATTACTTATCAGTTCATGCACATGTTATGTTATGTTTGTGTTTGTGTTTGGTTTCAATCAATTCAATTTGACTGGACATTAGAAACTGGACTAGACAGATTGGAAATTAATGTATTGAAAGGGAAAGATCCGTCTTATTTCATTAAAGGTAGTGAACATTTGGACTGGATTCAAAGTCATTAAACATCAAACAAACACTCAACAGTTCAAATTGGACATGTTTTAAGTTTTGTAAATATTCATTTTTCCTCCTCTTGGAAATTGGAAGGAAACAGTTTCAACCTTTTTGTACAAAAAAAATAACTTTTAATTTTACACATTTTAAAATGAGAGCATGAAACTACGGACAAAAAAGAATGAATGATGAGAATGATTAAATGTGAATTTATGAACAATAAATAATCCAAAAAGAGCCAAGACCGTCAAATTCTTTCTTTCATTGGTTTCATTCAAACTTCAACGGCCGATCAGACTGTTTTGCATTGCACAATGCTGTTGTGTATATTTTACATTTTGCCATTAAAAATCATACAGTCTTAAGATTTCAGCAGTCAGCTCTTGTTTGTCCTAAATAAATACGTCAAATGGCCAAGTTTATAAAATGTGCATATTTTTCGTGGAACTAAGTTCAAGATTTGATAAACTTGTCACAATTTGTCACGATTCAAGATTCAAGACCCAATACTCAATACTCAAGACTATAAATTTAATGTAAAATGTACAAGGCCATAGTATTGCAGTGTAAAATATTTGCATTTACAATTTATACGCGTAATTCAGAATTCAGATTGCTTCTCAATTCTGGATTCTCGATGTGTTGGTTTTTTGTGGATCGCCCAACATGCACATTTAATTAAGTGTGAAATGTATATTTCACAACACGTTATAGAAATGTACTATGGACCACACGAGAGTAAATAGGATTATAAGCCAAGGTTTTCATACAGTGAACAGTGAACAGCCACCGTGTAATCGTTCCAAATTTCCTTGTCCATCCAAAATCCATAACCAACGTCAACATCAACGCTAAAGGCAAATTCAAAGTCGAAGCTCCAACCGCAGTTAATTTTAAAATCTGGTGGTTTGGTTTGGTTTGGTTTTGAGTCATGGAAAATTTCAAATGTAAATGATTTATTAAATCACAACATGATTGTACCCGACGTCCGTTTATCAATTAGGTATCACTTTTCAAGGACTTGTTGACACCGGACGCCACAAACTTTATCAGCTTTGACGTACAAGTTTTGTACGATCATTCTGTCTTGATTCTGCACCCTCGACTTAGTTGTTGTTGTGTATTTATCTTTATTCGCGGGATGGAAAATTACTCATTGCAACTCAGTTTATTTTTCATATCGTCTTCATTCTTCATACTTTCTTGTCTACAGTCTACAGACAGTTTTCTTCTGCACTACACATCATTCGCAATTCGCACCGTACGTAAAATAAAACAAGCAAAACATCCAGCAATTATATTTTAAAAAAAATTTTTTTATCTGACCTTATTAAATTAACTTATTATTAAAGCACAGCCAGAATAATACAGTCATTTTTTAGTTAATTAATATTTTATCTCCTGAGCAAGTGTAAGTGAGACAGGGCCGGAGTTCGAATCTGGACAAAGGTGCTGTAAGAAATGTGATTTTGTTGCAATTTTTCCCTTCATTTTAAAGTTTTTAAAGTAATAAATGCTCGGATTAAATTGTTTAAATTGTTAGACAAAAAGATGTACAAAAAAATGTAATTTTGGAGAATACCTGCAAGAGGATTCGAACTCAGGCCCTCATTTTCACAGGAATTACAACGGTCTTAGAAGCCGATTTTGTCATTCTATTTTATAAGCTTTTTTTGTACATTTGCAGATCTAAAAAAGAGATTTACGGAAAAGTGAAATAGATTAAGAATAATTTGTCAACAGCAATTTATTAGCCATCAAATGTTCAGGGAATACATTGCCGCGTTTGAAGCCGTCAGACCATCCTTGTGTGAATTTATTAGGAATCCAAATGGCGCTCAACTTCATGATCACAGTAATACGCTCAGCTACTATTTTATTAATTTATATATTTATTTTTTGCAATTTTTCAATTTTTCAATAGCTTAGCTTTTTACTGGTTTTTCCTTCAAAATTTTAATTGATTTGATCCATTGATTCTTTGCATGTAATATTTTAGACAGATTATTGGAGATGCAGATGAGCAACATGTTAAATCAACTACAAAATCTCGTCCCACCTTTCGTTCATAATTATTTGAGGAAGTGGAAGTTGAGTGAAATTGTTGATCCTTACAAAACGGCGGAGGAAAATTCAAAAATGCTCGAATTCACTAGAATATATTTTGAAAAACTTCTCCAGGGAGTTGAACTGCTTCTAAAGGCTTATAAAAATAATCCGCAGGCTTTCCAAAATGTGAGTTGAATATTGACTATTTTAGTATGTTTTGGATTTTGTTTTCATTTTTCATGGTTTGACCTTTGACCTATTTTGAATTTTCATATTTTTTATTTCAGCTTCAAAATTTGAAATGCCAATTGCTTGAAAATGCCCTCGTCGTGATTGAACAGCCGCCACATGCGATTAAACAAGCTACTAATTTCAAACTGGGAGTTAAATTCTTGGCAGGTGGCGTGACCTGTCCATCTATCGATATCGACAGAGGTCAAGCTCAAGCTGAAGGTCAAGTAGAAGGTCAAGGTCAACTTACCTTCAAAATGTTTTTAATCAGTGAAAAAGATGTCGAGAAGTTATATGAGAGCCAAAATCAGACTGGACATCCTTGCCCTCTTAAAAGTTTAGCGCTAAGCCCCCGAAAAAATATCATGTCCAATAATAATGCTATATTCGATGGAAATGAGTACATGTAAGAAACAACAATTTTTTACATAAACATTCATAAAAACTCGAAAAAAATAATGACGTTTTTAAAAAACACATATTTTTCCTATTTGTGTTACAGCTTCCGTGCTTTAAAAATAGACAAACTTCACAGACCAAATAATCGTGGCGCGGGGAAAGGAGCTCACGTCCTTGATACAAAGTCGGTTCTTCTTATCACCACCACCGTCGAAATCCTTGGGGAGTTCAAGGAGATTTGGGCCATCAGTGTCCCCGTTGTTTTCATGACGAGCCGACTTCAAGAATGTGGAGCGACAGCTACTTTCTTTTGGGATAACTACTTTCGAGAGAAGAATCGAATTCCTTTCCAAGTCATGGAAAATGTCCGTTGGGACTCCTTTAAGATGGGCCTTAATGCTTTTTTCAAGTATGTAAAATCATACAAACAACAAACAGAACATCAAACGAAATGAAATAAAACCTAAAGCATTCACATGAAATAATAATTTTTTGCATTTCCAGAACTGCAACTGGAACGAGCCGTGATCTCACGAATGATGATCTCAAGTACATTGGCATGAAAATATTTGAAAAGGATGCGACTTTCGAAAGAGACAATTCTTGGGTCAAGCGGGTTGAATTCTGTAGTGCCAAATACGACAGTAAAAGGCAGGAGTTTGAACTCAACCCTTGGACGTGGCTCTATTTCATTGTAGAGCTCATTGCAAATCATTTGAAAGAACCTTGGAATACTGGGTAAGAAAATCAAAAATCCCAATCTCATGTGAAAATGCAGAGCTTTCCGAAAACAGAAATTCCGGAAATTCTCGAAAACAGAAAATCCAGAAATTCTCGAAAGAAGGGAAATCCCGAAATTCTCTCAAATTTAAAAATCCGGAAATTTTCAAACAACCCGAAATCCGGAAATCTCGGAAAAGAAAATCTTTTTTTGTCATAATCGATGTAATTTGTATTTTTCAGTGCAATAAGAGGTTTTGTGGATCGGACTGTTGCGGAAAAGTATGTGTTGGCTCAGGGCCCTGGAACCTTTCTCTTACGATTTTCGGATTCGAAACTTGGAGGTATTACTATTTCAGCTTGTAAATCAAGCGGCATTTCCAGTGTAGACCCCATCTTGTCGGAAGGTCTGAAAACTCGAAGCATTGAAAGGAGATTAGGAGATCTTAAAGACCATCAAAATGTCGTATTTTATGACCAGGAAAATAAAAAATACGGAATTAAGGCAAAAGAGGATGCATTTTTAATTCCACCACCTCCAACTGCCACCCCCTTGGAAAATGGGCGAAATGGGAAGAAACCATATGATCCCGAGGAACTGGTAATGAGAGTTATCGATAAAAATGTAAATACTAATACCAATACAAATAGGCCCACTACAGGCTTTGCGAGTAATTCCGCACCCGGGGCCGTGCTTTTGCCCCCATTTTCCGTTTTAAAAGGTCATAGTGTGTATTCACACAATTTTGCATGTCCACCCTCCGCCGTTCAACCACAAATGGATGTAGATTGCTACGCCATCCAAACTGATACGCCGTATTCTTTCGCCCCTTGTTATTCACCAGAGTCCATGGGCAGCTCAGACTCAAACTCAGGATTCAGCGGGATCGGGAAGCCATATGATGCAAGTGAACTTTGCATGAAGGTCTTTGCACCCGTTTCCACTAATCTATTTCAACCTTCATCATCAACATCATCACTACCCACATTTAGTTGGTCCACAGCTTCCGTTGCCCAACTCGAGAGAGGGCCGCATCCATAATCTCAATAAATATGCAGTTCAATTTATGTAAAATTTGTTGTACAAAGCATTTTAATCATTATTTTTCCTGCACTGTTAATATTTTACACTCTGTTCTAGTTTTTGTCCATTTTTCATTAAACAATTGAATAAAAAAACTATAAGATTGCAAAATGCCAAATGCCATTGACTTTATAAATGAAATTTAAATTCATACTCAAGTTCATAAATATTTTATAGATAGTACAAATTTTGAGCGCCCATTTTAATTAGCAGCGTTGCACAAGAGCAAGTTTTAACCCGGCTGCGGGTCTGTGTAGTCCATGGCGATCTGAGAGATAAATATAAAAATACAAGAGTTGCATTAAAAATTAAATCACAAATTGGCGTGTTTTTTTAGAGAATTCAAAATTCAAAGTTCAAAATTCAAGCTCAGTTATTAAAAGCTATTAATTTCAAAGGAATTGTGGTTTCTTCGCAAGTCTGGATTTCAAAGGAATGGACGAGATGAGCCACCGCTGCCCTGATTTCAGTAAGGACGAATCTTATGGCAATGCAACTCCGCGGTCCATGTCCAAAAGGCATGTAGGCGTAGGGGTGCCTTTTTGCCTTATTTTCGGGGCTAAATCGTTCTGGGTCAAATTGGTCAGGATTGGGAAAATTGTGGAAAGCCATGATTGAGAAGACTATCACAGTGCCCACGGGAAGGGTCACTCCTGGGTATTTTCCATCACTAGTGGCGGGAATGGTGTACTCTTTTGTGACTAGTCGCTCATATCTTGGCGAAGGAGGGAACAGTCGAAGACACTCGGAAATGAACATGTCCAAATAGGTCATTTTGACCACTCCGTCATAGGTCACTTTTCCATCATCTTCCACCACAATCCGGTCAACTTCCTCTCTCAGCTTTTCCTGAATCTCGGGATAGACTGCTAAGTGATACGCGGCTACGCTGAGAAGGGCCTCTAAATAATAAATAATAAATAAAAAATTTGAAAAATACCATAGAAAATAATAAACTCAATGATTTTGACCTCAAAAACTATGTCGATGACCTCACCTGTATTATCAAATCCCGCAAGGAAAAATATAATACCAGTAGTCTGTATAAACATGTCAGAGATTTCAACTTTTTTCCCGCTTTGATTTTGTATTTGAATTTTAGAATCCCGCTCAAATTGAGCAAGTGAGTCATCTGCATCAACCTCTTCATTTTCATTTTCTTCCTTGAGCTCATGTTTTTGGGCTTCCATCATGAGTTGGATAAAATCGGAAGGTCCATTGTTTTTCTTCCCGCTGCTATAATTTTCCCGCCGGGTGGTCAAAGTTCGCATGGTAATTGAATTGAAGAACCCCGTGAAGGTTTTTGGGAGGACCTCAACGTTGAAAAATTCTGCCACACTTGGGAGGGTCATGGCAGTTATGAATTTGAGCCCTTGAAGAAAATCTATCTTTTGGAATATTTGACCCATTTTGTAGAACATGGAATCGTCATCTGTCAAGCACTGACTGTCGATGCCAAAAGCAACCGAGCCGATTACATCCATTGTGAAACGAGCAAATGTTTCCCGCGTCTCAATCACACGTGTATTACCACTTTGACATTCCCCTTTCCTCGCCACGTAATCACCGAGATCTCTGGCCGATTTTTCAAAATGTTCAAACATTCGTCGCATCTTCCCGCTGGTGAACGTCGGCGTTATGGCGCATCTCATCCTCTTTTCACAAAACCCGAAATAAAAAGTCAAAAGTTATTATTTTATTGGTAAAAATGTTAAAAAATTGACAATAGAAAAAATTAACAGTAGAGAAAAAAATTGACCATAGAGAAAAAAGTTGATCATAAAAAATAATTGACCATAGAAAAAATTGACCATAGAAAAAATTGACCATAGAAAAAACATACCATTGAGAAAATTGACCATAGACAACATTTTTACCTTCCAGTGCGAGCCCTTCATAGACACGATAAAATGTTCGTTCATGTCTTTGCCCATATGGACAGCTCTTCGATTTACAAAGTGGTCAAAATCCTTGACCGTAATTTGTTTGACCAATTCCAGGTCTCGAATGAGTAGAGCGGGAGTACGGAATTCCACAAAGCCGATGTATGGAGCATCTCCACATTTCGTATAGCGGGCTTCATCAAGATCATGAAGAGGAAGTCGGCCCAAAATAACATTCACTGCATTAGGAATTCCCGGCCCAACGGCAACCGGAACTCCTAGTTGCCTCCAATAGTCGTAAAAACTGTTGAAATAAGCGTTGACCAGTTTCCACAGGACCAAAAAGAGAACTGGAATCCCCGTTAAAATGTAAATCCACATTATTTCTCTCAATGTTTATTTAAAATTTATACACATTTAATTAAGTATTTAGACTATGGCACTTTGATTCCTATTTCCTTTGAGTCTGACACTGACACTGAAATTGGAACTGGAACTGGAATAAACTGAGAATACTTACAAGTAAAACCAAAGTTTTACCCCCGTACTTTACTTTTTAAAAACATTAATACTCTAATTGAAGTAGCGATAAAATATGAAATAAATCCAGTATTTAATTCCCAATATTTAATTGTACTCAAAACTCTTGTATTTATTTTGTCTCTAAATTATTATCTGGACAGTCTAGCAAACAACGTACAAGTGAATTCAAAACTCAAAATTCAAGTACATGGACAAAACAACAACCACACACAACATAAGCCACAAATTGACTGTACATTACATTGTACATTTTACACACGATATGTGATTTAATATGCCAGTCCAATCTGTGAGTTGTTATCAGAGCTCAAGGTCAAAGATTTGTTCATCCACTATCCAAAGACCAAATACACATGTCCATGCAATGCTTAAGCCAGAGAAGATGAAATTGTGCATGAATTAACTATTTTCAGCGTGTGTAAAGCGTAAAATGTGTCTCTATTTTTTGGACTGCGAACAGATACAGTATGAAAAAATCCTGTTTCTCTTTTCCACTTGAGCTTCAACTTTATGTCTGTTGCTTTGCACTTTGTGTCTTGTGTATCAATGCTGCTGTGTGTATTTATTTAATATTTGATTGAGATGAGATTTTGACTTTAGAGGATGAAAATCAAAATGGAGAAATTGTACGTTGCACATTCTACATTCTACAAAATTCTTTGATATTTATCTGTGTAAAACATGTAAAAAAAATAAAAGCAAAAAACGTAAAATTTTAACTGGCGTCATGATTTATATTTTGTAATTGGAAAAATTAACCGTTCTAATTGTAATATTATTAATTTTCTAAGTGTATTTTTCTTTAGTTACGAAATCCCATAGCAACAGAATTTTGTTTATGAGTAACTAATGTCTGTGTTTGCTTGCATGTTTAAAAACGTCTTTGGCCATTTCTCAGCCAAATATCAATATTTTTGCATGGCATAAAAAGGAATTAGTAAATTTAGACCAAGAGCAACAACTTTTACTTTCGAATGACCCCCATCAAACGGATACTTTTCTCACAAAATAAGAAAACAAACATTTTTATTCACAAAATCAAAAAAATCCAATTTCATGAAACTTGGCCAAAACACGTCTCGAAAAGCAAGTCATCGTGTTCTTTCAGAATTTTTGAAGAAAGCTCAAAATTGTGGACTTTTATTCAGGGCAAACAGATTGTGGTCAGAATTTGATAGCCTTCCCCTTAATATAAATTTTTCAAGTTTTGCGTGTGTCTTTCTGACCACCATTAGCTTCAAAATCAGTTGAGATATTTTGGTCCTCGGAGTTAGGGCTCTTCCAATATCATTAAATATGAAATTTCCGGGTATTATGTATTTGCGTTGGCATGGACATTTGAAGCTCCTCTCATTGAATTTAGATAAAGTAGTTTTGATAAAATAACTCAAAGGTACACCGAAAACGACCTTGGAGGAACCGTGGAGCTCAAAAACAATAAAACGTTTTGTAGTAGGGTTTTTAATTATTCGAGATTATATGAATCGTGTCAAATATCAAAGACAAAAACGTTTTCGGATTTTTAGTTAATGCTGGTTGGAAGCAAAATTTTGTTAGAAAAACCTACAAAAATTAATGTCGATTACTAGACGAAAAACCAGCACGTTCCAAATGTGAACAAATCGCCCAATTTTACGAGAAAACGTTTTAATTGACAAGTTTCAAAAGCGTTTGATTTCTGAATTGCGGATTATGTCTTTGGTGAAGGCAGCTTCAGACTAAAATGATCAAAATAAACTAGAGTAAAAATACAGGATTCTATAGATGCACTCAAAAGGTACAAAACAAGCATCGTGACTGTAGAAAAACATCAGGTGTTCAAGTTGAGGATTGTCGAGTCAGATCGCTTCATCTATGAACTTTGAAACATGCTCCATCCGAAAACCCTTAATTTCAAACTTGAAAACCTGATGTTTTTCGGAAGTCGCGATGCTTGTTTTGTACCTTTTGAGTGCATCTATGGAATTATGCATTTTTTACTCTAGTTTATGTTCTTGCACTAATATTTTTAGTATTTAAAATAGTCTACCATTTTGCGTCAGCATCATCAGAATTTTTTGTACAAAATAAATTAGTCACAATTTACTAGAAAGGTTTGGACTTGTCAACTTTTTACATGACTTTTACTGGAAAGCCAGTACAACGTACAAAGTACACCGCATAACCAGAAAAAGAGCAACAATTTTCATCTCCCTAATCTTAGGAAAATTGTACATCTTTCCACGTGTAAGTGAGCTCCAGTTGATAGATGAAGAATAGCCAATTTCCTTGGAAATTCTCACCACTCTACACGTTTTAACTCGTACATTTGATGTTTGATGCTACATGTGCATTGTATCGAGTAATGATATTTTTATAATTATAAATAGCCACGAATTGTCACTTCGCTCTGGTTCTGGTTCTGGTGCGACAAAAGATACAGAATACAGAATACAGAAGCCAGACGCTGACGAAGATGAAAGATGAATGACGAATGAGGCGTTACCAGTAAATCCAATTCCAAATCCAAACGTATTTTCAACAACCAGTTTCAAGTTTCAAGAGTCAAGTGTGAAGATTAGGAATTCAAGTTAGCTAATTCATCCACTCAGTCAGCGTCAACATCAACACTAAAGACTCGCAGAGAAAATGAACATTATATGATGGTGGTTTGGTCAATCATGTTTTTGGAGATAGGAATTTCTCCAAGAAAAATTCTGCCTAATCTGTTGGTGGTTTGTAGATGAGCGTTTTGCAGATTTAGGTGCCTCGTCTCTTTTGGAATTAAGTGTGATGCCCGTCTCGTCATTTCTTCCACATGCTCAACTTTTCTATCTGTGGATTCACGCTCATTTTCTGTTTGAATTCTTATGCTGGCATTGGATTTTGATTCTTTATTTTTGACGTTGGTTGTCCAAAAAGGAATTCTAATCACCAATGATTGAACAGCTGCTCTTGGTTTATGTAATAAAATTACTTGGGTTTTTTCTTGGACGAAAATAGGAATTCCGCTCAAAATATTTTGCATGGAAATGAAATTGCAAATGAATTCAATAAAAAAGGCTGCTATTGGCAGACCAAGCAAAAAGAGCCAAATAAGAAAAATGAGATGAATATCTGTATCTCTAAACGAAAGTGGTTTGAATTCTGCCAAAGACTCGTCGATGAAATCTGTTGAATTCCTCCAAATTTGCCTGTCCTTGTGAAAGTGGATTTGATCCAATTTCTCCAACCACCAGAAAATTCCGGAACTCAGCAGAATTTTCAGCGGTCTCGAAATCAAACCAGGATTATCTTCCAAGAAACCCAACGAAATTAGGAATCCGTCTGTTTCTTCAAGCATTTCATCTTGTTCGTCTGCATTATGAACGAATTTCATGTCGAGTTGTGGATGTTTTTTCATCTGCTTTTTAAAGTGATTCCAGTAAAAAGGAAAATCAGCACGGGTTGTCATGAAAACGGTTTTTTGATGTCTCAATTTGTTCCGGATGAGCTCTGGGATTTTGTCAGTGCAGGTCACATTCTGACGACGCAAAACAAGCTCAGCTCTGTAAAAGTTTTCACATGGCTCGAATTTCTGACAACCAGAATTTTCAAAAGAAACACTCCGATTTGCTTCGGGGCACAGGAAATAACAGTCTTCAAAGGCCGCTTCGTAGATATCATTTTCAATACTTGTTGATATGTACGATGGTCTTTTGAGGAAATATTCATCAGCATAACAAGTCAAATTGAAAGTGGTCTTCCAGCTTTCAGCCTTCTTTGGACAATCCCAATCCATTTGCGTGTAGTAGACGAAGAAGGAGCCATCTTTAAGGAAATCCATCGAACTGTTCCACTTTGGATCACTTGCGAACGGAAAATCCAGCATGTACGAACTTTTGATGATCCCGCGAAATCCATTCACCAAAATCAGACTCATCATCAACCAAACGCCCAAAATCAGGCGAACCGCTCTCTTCAACAAATTTTTGATGAAGTTTTGGTGGATCTGAAGTTGTATTCCACGAGGAATTTCTTGATCCGGTTGATCCAGCAAAATCCGAATGATCCACAAAGCGAGTTCGGACAGTATCTTCCAGATCATTGAACAATCATTTTGACTTTTCTTTGAAACTATAGTAAGAATCAGGAGCGCAAAGATGGTTGTCGCCATGGAAACCAAAAGAAGGCTCCAAACTTGTGTTTGAAATGGTGTCGTGTAGATTTCGAGTGTACTCTTGGTTTTGTAAACGCTGTCACTTGTGATGAATTTATAATTCCCACTCGTAGACTGAATCCAAATCTGATGTGGACTAAAGTAATGATTGGATTTTGATGCATACAATGTGATTTCGACTCCCAGTTTAGAAGATTTCCAGTAACCGTAGAATTTTGCATGTTCCCAGGTGTCGTTCAGACAAGCGCTGAAAAAGTCTTGCATGGTTTTGCTCCAGTTTACCCGGGCAACTGGATGAGGTAGAGTTTAAAATTTTGACTGCTTTGATAAAATTCCAGATTCAGTGCTCTTTGTCATAATGCTGGAGCAGCATGAAAGTTCAGTCGAGTTTCTCAGACATGGCAACTCTTGCGCTTCTTTTCCGTTGAGAATGGTCAAATGATTGGCGAGCCACAGGCCAGAAATTTCCATTTCATTCCTCGTTTCTTGATCTTTTATCGAGATTGTGAAGAATAAAACTGGCCAAATTTGTC
The DNA here is from genome assembly GCA_034698265.1 of Sminthurinus aureus. Lineage (NCBI taxonomy): Eukaryota > Metazoa > Arthropoda > Collembola > Symphypleona > Katiannidae > Sminthurinus > Sminthurinus aureus. The sequence continues at coordinate 1,510 of JAQGBH010003212.1, read as the reverse complement.
TATAATTTGCAAGAAACCAGTAATGATGCTCAGCCTTTTTGCGGTGAATTTCCGAGAAGAAGAGCTGAAAGAAATTCTGAATGGCTCGGTTTTTGTTGTCCTTGATGTTGTTCTTGTCCTGGGTTGACCCAATTTCTGTTTCCTGCAAAACTACGTTTCCTTGTTTAGAAATTTCCAAAATAATGATTGTACATTTTGCCCTGAGTCTTTGCTTGTGCTGTGAAGAGCATTCTTGGTCTTTAATGGGCGAGCGACAAAATGCGTAATTTTGCATGTACCATGTCATGTTAATCTTAATGTCGATGAGCCTGTCTACAAACACTGGACTGGACTCAATGTTGCCGTCGTCAATTTTTGGCACTATTTTCAGGGGCCAGTAAAACAGGTTGATGAAACAGAAGGAATATTTCGCTTTAGCCGTCAAACTAAACCCATCACTTAAATGTTTCCTATATTCATTAGTCCATATCTTTATGCCATCTTTCAACAAAACTGGGACTAGAAAATTCGAATCGAGTGAATTGGAGCCAATACCGATTTGAGCTGCCAATTGAATTTCTTTGCTTAAACTCCACTCGCCCGTCATGTTTTCCACGAGATAAATCCAACAACCAGTTATTGCCACGTCATCCAGCACTGCAATTAAATCAACATTTCTCAGAGTTTTCCCTTCTATCGGCGACACAAGGGAAATCCCGTTTTGGATTTTTTCAGCTAAAATCAAGAGCAATTTCACACTCAAAATTACAATTACAATTATCCACATGAAGGAAATCCTCGCCATTTTATTACTTTGAAACAGGAAAGTAGCGGAGCAAATTTGAAATACGCTAACGATTTTACAACTTTATGATTACGTGTCGCTGGGAAATCAGTTGGTTTTCATTTGCTTTGTGAGTGGTGAATTGAATTTTGTACAGTGAATATCCAGCGTTTGATTGTTTCTTTAAACAATTTTTGTACAGAATTTTTGTATTAAATTTGCAGGCTGCTTTAAGGACAACTTAAAGTATTTTATATTTTGTAATGACCACTTTAACTAGGATTCAATATTCAGTATGAGTTGTCATTAAAATTACACTTTAATTCAACTTTTTGATGTAAGTACGCAGCGGCTAGACTACCAAGTTGCTATTAGAAGAGTTCTTGTTAACCAAGATATTGAATCCCAATTAACTCGAGTATCGAGTCTCGAGTTGCACTTAAGTTGAACTTTAATTGGAATTCAATATTCAATTTTTTTAAAACAACCTTTGTTACCACTACTACGTATTGAATCTATCCCAAAAATTCTGTATTAGGGAGCGAGCCAAGCGAGCTCCCCTTATTCTATCATGTTGTCTGTCCTTTTCACGGCCCCAACCAAACGGATGGACCTAGATCTGTATAGGGTATGGGGTAATTGATGACGGAGAATCCGAATATGAGGTTTGTTTTTCTTTAGTTACGAAATCCCATAGCAACAGAATTTTGTTATAGAGTAACTAATGTCTGTGTTTGCTGCAACTCT
>JAQGBH010003211.1:0-20730 GCA_034698265.1 Sminthurinus aureus | reverse complement strand
AGCCGTTCGGGCTCCAATGATAATTGCAGATTCTAATGCATTTAGAATGAGAGTCAAAAGGTACACTGCCCGTTAATATTTCATCTCTCATTAGTTTGTCCTGGGCTATGTAATTTACCTTTTATTATTATTATTTCTGGTTTCTGGTTGATGGAGCGCAAGGTGGATGAAATAGGAAATATGAAAGATGAAAGAGGATCTCTCTCTCGCTTTCTCTCGCTCTCATCATCCTTGTTCTGGCTTGGAAAGATAAATGCATCAATGCATGAGCGTAGGATAGATAATAAAATGCTCAATGTTTTCCTGCTCCTGTTGCTGCTCATCTTTTATTGGAAACGGCGGTTCTGAGAAACTGAGAAAGTGAAGAGAAATGAGAGACATGACAATAATATCGCCCACATTGTTAATAAACATTTATTATTTTTGTTGTCCCCTGCGGAGCGTCTCTTATTTCTCGATCCTCGATCCTCGATTCTCAATTCTTGGAGTTAATAATATTCAACAAAATAGTGAACCAGAGCATTCAAAAACAAAGTGCTGCTGTTGAGTGTTGAGTATTGAGTATTGAGTATATTTGAGTGTATTTTCACTCGAGTCTCGAGTCTCGAGTCTTTGAGTATATTTTGTCAAAATATGTATGTGATTTATGTAAATAAGTACATGCAAAAATACTCTCCGTGGAACATCATATCTGAGCGTATTTAGCAGAGAATACCAGAAACGTGATCCAACTGCCTCAACGTTTCCATCCATGTTTGTCCTTCATCAGATTGAAAATAGTACACTGTAAAAATACACTAGACTTGCGTCCTCTTTTCCATATGTTCCAGATTTTTTACCCGTGTTCCGAGCTTGGATTCAGCACAAAAAGTAGAATATCTCTCTACAATCTAGAATCTAGAATCTAGAATCCACAAGTTTGTAGCTCTGGAAAAACTTTCTCTCGCTAATTTTTCCTGTGCGGGAAATTAAGGAGACAAGAGACAAAACAGGAGAGAAGAGAATAGAAGAGAATGGGATGACGATCGATACATGAACTGTTATGAGCCGATGCCAATGCGAATGAGCGGAGTGAGTGACTGGGTTATAGGACATTACTTTATGGACTTGACATGTCATATTTTACGGTTTGTATAACATGATGTGCATATTTGTTATCGAGTAGAAAATGTTGTGGCTGTGGATTGGATGTGGGTGAATCGATGGACAAGTGTGGGCAATATTATTATTAGAATGTGTAGAATGAAGACAGAACGAGAGAGCGAGAGAGAATAGGATGGAAATGAAGACGGACAGGCGGAGAGCGGAGAGGAAATATTCTGGAAACATGCATTTCTCATCCTCGTCCTCAGTCAGTGTTGAGTATTGAGCATTGAGTATGGAGTATGGAGTATATTTAGCTTGTAGTTTGTAGTTTGTAATGAGGGGGATAATAGAATTGTAAGGTAGTTGGTTCATTCGCCACTCTCCACATGATTTCACTGCACAGTTCTCTCCTTTTCCCCGTTCCATCCTAATTCATTCATTCATTCACCCGTCCATTTCTATTATCCCACTTCCAATCATCCAATCACATCCAATTCCGCACTTCTCTATTTCTCTATTTATGTTGTTTTGTTTTGTCATTTATCTAGTATTGAGCATTGAGAATTGAGCATTGAGCATTGTGTATTGTGTAGCATGGAGTTATAGAATTACACCAAAATTAGACCGGGAATAACAATAATTCAATAATTATTATTATTGTTTCGGACAAACAATAAACAATCCAGATTCATTTTCCTATCCTCTTTGTTCCCTGTCCACTGTCCAAAAGAATACTTGAATATTATGCAATCAATAAACAAAATTAGAGTAAAATTGGATGAAAATACAAGATCAAAGTCAAAGTCAACTCGGTTACCAAGTTACGACTAAAATACTTAGTGACGGACGGAGAATGGAAAGTAATGTGAATTTCTCATTTCTCATGCAACCACATCCATTCAACCAATTATTGCTTTCATGTTCCAAAATTCAAGGTCCAGAGTTCAGTGTTGAGTGTGTACCCAAAAAGAAAAAACCTTTCCCAGTTCAAACAAGAACTAATGGTACAGAGTATAATTTTCTACTTCAATTCCAAATAGAAATGTCTTGTTAGTTGTTAGAATTCAATAGAATTAGGAAACAGGAAGGACAATCAACAATCAACGTTCCATAGTCCACACTCATTACAAGAAGCTGAGAGCACTTGAACATTGAAGGTGGAAGATGTTAAATAAAATGCTCAGGAATTTCTATGACACTTGACACTTGATTTCAAAATGAAAATGAAAATGATGATTGGTGATTAGTAAACGAGGACAATCTCGAGTCTCGAGTGTCGAGTATCGAGTTTTCATATTGCGTGATGACTGTTGACTGTTGACTGTTGAAAGAGAAGAGAAACTCAGAGTGAATTGAATGGATTCTTGAAATGGAAAATAATACTGGAAATAAAAAGTACAAGGTCAAATAAAAGTGTGTTTATCTACGATGGTTTTTCTCATGCTGACTATAGTCAAATTCATGTTCCATCTTGTATTTTGTATTTTCTCCTCTACAGTCTACAGTTTACAGTCTCTTGACATATTTTTTCTTTTCTTTTCCCTTTATGGATTTTGTCATTCCAGTTATTTTTTCTCATTTCCCCTTTTTCCTTGACATGACTTGAAATGTTGAGAGTTGAGAGGAAGGATGAGGAATGGGAGTGAAATCAGATACTACAGACTACGGACAGAGCTACAAAAAAGAGTCGACACCCGAGTGTAGAGTTTATGTACATAGGATCGGCGTACTAATTGACAAATACAAAATACAAAATAGGCCAGAAGAGAACAGAATCTAAGCTTATTTCCCTTTCTCTTTTCTGCCCATACATTTCCACTTGACTTAGACATTGACTTTGGAATCTGGAATCTGGAATCTGGAAGCTTCTGTTTTTTCAGGGTTTCTATTGTATTTGCAAGTCGACATGAGAACCTAAACTGCGTTTTCATTCGTCTCAGACGGATTCATTTCCCGAGTGTTTACATCCAGACAGACCAAACCAAACCAAACCACAAACCACATTGTACTATCAATAAAAGCGGGAAGACGAGAAGAGACAACATGTCAAATATCAAATACCAAATACCAAATACCAAATATCCAACGTCTGTCAAAATTCCCTGGAGCAGAGACAAATGACGAATGCGAATGACGATGCTGAGTGGAGTGAACAAATATTGTACGTAAATGTGACTATTTATCCATGTACTAAATACACACACAAAATATCCAATTTCTGTCATCAATCCTCAACGTCAACTTTGACGTAAAACAGGGATAAAATGTAAAATAGACTCGAGTTTAGCTCGCTCTTCTATTTTCAATGTGAGCTTTGAGCTTTGAGCACATGATACTTGGAAATTGGAAAAATTGTCAAGTCGACGTTACAATTTACATAGAGATTTTCTTGAAATTGGAATACTCATGATACGACAATCGACAGTGAGAGAGAGTTTAGAGTTTAGAGTTTAGAGTTTAGAGTTTAGACTGACATTCGTCTGAATTGAGAACATGAAAAATGTCGATTATTTTGAATTTGGTAATATTCTGCAGCCGCTATGCGTTGAAAGTTGAACGTTGTAGCCCCATTATGATGTGACTTGTCATTACAGTTTGAGATTTGAGATTTTAAATTCGAGACGTTAAGTTATTTTTACTCTAAATTCGAAATTCGAAATGATGGAAGGAGGACAAAGAAGAAAAGACAGACAGATGGACTTGTCATTAAGATGTAAAGTCAAAAGTTGGAAGGTGACAGGAAAGAAGAAAGGAGGAAAATGTTATGCGTAATGTGTAATGTGTAATGGGTAAAGTGTAGAATGAAATGGGATAAAACTCACACAGTCCATAATAGCGACGAACATTGCGGGTTTTCGAAAACGGAGCAATTCAAAGGGCACAGTTCGATTTGAGCCATCTGCCAACTCATCACCAGCACCAGATCCAGCACCAGGCATGGACATTATCTCGGGTGACCCGATGGCGGATGTCATGGGATAGTGCATAGAGCCAATGCCAATTCCAGCATTGTAGGAATTGTAGGAATTGTGGGAATTTTGGGAATTTTGTGAAATTTGGGGATTTGGATAACGATACTGCCCGTTGAATGGAAGCGGGATGGAATTCCCTAAAATCCCACTGTGTACACCACTGTTCCCCAACACTCTCGTCCCACTAACTCCACTATTTCCAAACCCAACTCCAATTCCTGTCCCACTTCCAGTTCCACTTCCACTTGCAGATCCAGATCCAGATGCAGGATGATGAGCACTGGCGTTGACTTGACCAGCTGGATTGTAACTGTAATTGTAGTTGTAATTGACCGCGTACTGATTTGGGGGTGGGATCAGCGGGGGGTCAAATCGCCCATTCATCCCCAGTGCCTCCAACGGAAAATGCCCACTATTCCGGTTAAAACCTGGTTTTAACGGCGTCGCACAAATTGGAACAAACATTTTCAACAACTTTCCCTCCTCGGCCAACCTACAACAGGACTTTGAATTTGTCTCGAGTCTCGAGTCTCGCTTCTCTAAATCACAACAGTCTTATCACTTCACATCACTTGACACTTTACACTGCACTTGGCAATTATTTGGTTGCCATGGGTGATTTTCAATCATTTTTCTTACAACTTTTTGTGAACCGCCATCGAATTCAAAGTCAAAGTCGAATTCCAAATTGTGGTTTTGTTTGCTCTTTTCCAAAATGATGGTTTTTCCCGGAAGACCTTATTCCACAAAAGAGAAACTGTAATTAAAAAAGTCGGAGGTTTTCCTTGATCAACTTTTTGTATTGTTGTGGTTCTTGTTGTTTTTGTTGTTGTTGTTTGTGCTGGAAACTATAAAAGTGAAAGTTGTTCGTTATTTTTTGTTTGTTGTTTGTTGGAGTGAGATTGAAAATAAAATGTGTAATTTATATGGCTTTTGAGTCTAGAGTCTAGACTCTACACTTTTTGTTCTTTTCAACTTGTTCTTTTTTCAAATACTGGAGTATGGAAATAAATATTTCCTCTCCCTTTTATTTTGCCTGTATGTCCTGGAAAGGAAACTGCGGAAGGAGAAGGGAAAGGAAAAGATATTGAGAAAATGACGCAATGGAAAAAGAAATGGTTGTCTATCGAGTTGTAGAGTTGTAGTGTTCTGTGTTATCAAACAAGTCCCTTTGAGCTGTTTCTCGTTCGATATTCTTTATTCTCCATCTTTTTCTTGTTTATATTGAAAAAGATCCACCAGAAACGGAGACGGAGACGGAGTCTGAACACTGAACACAAGTACAAACAACAAAAAACCCGAGAACCTTATTTTCTTGTGTTTGATCCAAATTCAACTCATTTCACTTTCTTCTACCGAATCACTCGAAACTTGAAACATTTCCATGTCAATGTCAAAGTCAATGTAGAATTTGACTCCGATAGCAATTTCAATATTTTTAGAGCTCAGAATATTCCAAATTCCAAATTTACTAAATTCTAGATTGTAGATTCACTAGAAATCTAGAAATTATAAATCCGTTTTCTTTTTCTCGGTCTCTTTCTTCTTGTTGAATATTTATTTATTTGCATTTATTTGTGGCTGAAGAAAAGGAAAATTAAAATGATGGAATCACTTTATTAAACTGCACTTGAACACAGTTGTTGTGTGGATGAAACTTTGGAGGAAGCACAGAAATGAAGAGCAGGAGCACGCCAAAAACACCAAGAAAAGAAGCCAGTGCCATCCTCACCGTTCTGTCACGGACTGGAATGAGATGAAACTTTGGAAACTTGTGGAATGGCCACAAAATATTCTCCACAGCCATCCGTTCCATGCAGCATGAAACACAGGAGAAATCCAGACAGCGAGAGAGAGAGAGAGTGCAAAATCTACTCCGTTTGCTGTTGCTGTTGCGTCTGCTTCTGCTTTTTCCCAGTAAAAATAGAAATGAGCAGAGTCTACTAGAGCGAGAGCGAGTGAGTGGAAATTGAGCACTTTCCTCTCATTCCGACTCTGTTTTCTGTTTACATATTCTCTGTGTATTTGTAGTGTGTAAAAGGAGGCTGGAAGTGTCATGTGCATGTGAAAGAAATGTTGGAATAATAATAATCATGAGTCTGGAGTCTGGAGTCTGGAGTCTTAAGTCCTGAGCACGTCAAAGGTATCTCAAATCTCAAGGTATAAAAATAAAGCGAAGCACCGAATATCGAATGTCAAAAAAACTGGCAGACTTTCTCCTTTGTACTTTCACTCTCTTCTTTTCTTCATCTTTTCCCCCTTTTCCCTTTTATCCATCTAAAATTGGTTATTGAGCATTGAGTATTGAGCTTTGAGTATTGAGTCTGAAGGCTAAGCTCTGAACGAGTGTTTAAAATGAGATATTTGAGACTCGAGACTGAGATGGATCGTGAATTAACTGGCACCAGATTATAAATATTTATAGCCTTTGAATTTTGAATTTTACATCTTAGACGTCACAAGATGCCAAATTCCCAGATTTCTACATCCACACTTCAAAATCGACACTCGACACCAAGTAAAAACAGTCGCCTTATTTTTATTTTTATTTTTTCTCAGATTGCATATTCATCTATTTATTTATTTATTAATTTACCTACTTTGGATTTTGGATTTTGGATTTTGGAGGCAGGGGAAAATTGAAATGAAACAGTCTTACATTTCATCCTCCAGCTTTTTCACAGAGTGGATCACATAAAATATTCACAGTCCAGTTTCACTCAATCAGCTCCAGGTTTTTTCATACAACATGAAATTTCAATTACCGGTATCAAAAAAGGACACTAATAGAAAATGCGAGAAGCTCCTTACTTTTTACCGCTTGTAATATTCACAGGGGAAAGAAGAAAAGAAGAAAAGGAAAAGTCTCCATCTTTTTTCTCGTTAGTCCGTTATTAATATTAATAATCATAATTCCTTTTTCCTCTAGATTCTTGAATGTTCAGAATTGAGCATCTTTTTCTTTATTCAATCTTCAACTCAGCTCAACTCGACAGTATTTCCCACTTTTTCGGTTTCTTCCTGGCCCACATTTTCTTTTTCTTTTTATTGTGAGCTGAGACGAGTGTCTAGTGTCGAGTGCGGAGCCGTTCTTTTCCCAATTATACATGCAAATCCTTTTCTCCTTTTCTCCAGTTTTCCAGTCAGTTCACTCCTGTTTCAACTTAATTCAATTTACCATCTTTCTTTTCAGATGCGGGCTGCTGGCTTTGAGTTGCATAAAATATTGTGCATAATATTCTTTGGCTTCCTGCTTTTTCACCATTATTTCCCTTTCCGGTGTCACTTCTTTGGCTTTTGCTTTTGAATTTGAATTATATAAATGAAATTATTATATAATAAAGTATCACATTTCTGTGTCTCATCCCTTTTCTTGAGATTTTCAGATATCACATCTTAATTTTCCAAAGCTGAACGATAGAAAATGAACAATGGAGAATTGACAAGTAGAAAGATTGGGAAATCTTTTTACTCTATTTTTGTGCTTTGTATTGAAACTGGGAAATGGGAAAAATTGGAAACAAGAAAACTTGAAGAGGGGAAAATTTCTTGTCACTTTTCATTTTTCACCCTTGTCAATTATTATCCATTTTAACGGCCAATTACTTTGCTCCTTTGACTTTGACTTTGGATTCAGAACCGAATTGGAATTTTCATCACCTCGTTTGGAGGTAACATGTGTCATAATGACACAATAATATCTCACTTATTCCCCGATTCATCCACCGTTGGATCCGCATTGGAATGGCATTGGAATTTCCGTTAGAACGGGAATTGAGGAAATGAAGCGGACACAGCAAAAACCCGCAAAGAGACGGGCGGAAGAGATTAGCCACCCAGCTTTGCTGAAATGAGACCATGTCCGTGATGGCTGAAATATGGTCCGAGATTCACCGAGTCAGAGATCCAAATCCAAGTCAAGTCAAGTCAAGTCAAGCCAAACGCAGACACTTGAAACATTGAAGATGGCCGGATGTGGATCCTACTTTTTCAAGACTTATGACGACATTCCCTCGGAACAGAAAGTCGGAAAATGGGGACAATCAGCGACTCGAGACACGAGAGGCGAGACTACAATCTACAATGGATATCTCGGCTATTATTAGGAAGAGACGCACAAGTTTCCATGTCAGCACTAAGCACGAGGCGGAGAGAATGCTGACTTGAGACTTGCAACTGTAAAATGTGGAATGTGAATTAGACTCTTCCGCTAGTCTTCACCACAGTGAGAATGCAGTCCAAATGGAATTGAAATTTCATCTATTTTTTCTTTCTCCTCTCTTGGACAACTGAGAAGTGGAGTAAAATAGTAAAATAGAATATTTTGATTCATCCTCATCAGCATCATGAGTTTTGAGTTTTGAGTTTTGAGTTTTGAGCTTTGAGGTCTGTGGTAATAAATCCAGAAAATGGAAAGCGGATTCTTTTCCCTTGTTGAGGATGCGATGAGAAAAAGAGTTGCGTATTTGATATTTGCTATTTGATATTTGATGACAGAAAGGGAATTGTTCTCAAGTGAACCTTTTTCCACATCCAATTCACTATTTGCCGTCCTTCTTTCTCTGTCTGTCTTTGGCTCTGTTGCTGTCCCAGCGGCGCCGCTGACTTTTCCGTTCCAGTTGATTCATTCATTTTGTTTCTCTAAAATGGTAAATATTAAAACTTTCCACGGTTTCTCTTTCTCTTTCAATTGCGAAGCGTATGCAAATATGCAAAATGGTAAGGTACTGAGCAGAACTGAATTGAATTGTATTGTGTGGAATTGAGTTGAGTTTTGAGTTGTGTCCTGGACAAAAGGACTGCAAATTGTGAATTGTATAAATGTTATGAAAGGGTTGTTTGTTAGTTGTGGAATATTGAATTAGTACTGACTGAGTGAAGAGAACTGAACCGAAACGACTTATTGCCCTTTGTTTCTGTTTCTCTATTTGTCGTTGTTTTTGTCCTTGTCTTTGTCCTTGCAGTTTAAATTAGCTCATGAAATGCGAGTAGCTTGGGGAATGGAGAGAATTTCTTGTGTAGTGTGTAAAGCGATAGCCCAACGTCCGATTCCGACTTCCAGTGGTCTGATTCTGATTTCCACCCTTCACTTGGCTTGACTCAACTTTTCCTTTGACATTGTCGGATTAACTCCAAGATTCACGAATCACGAAATCAAGAGTTTGCAGTAATTTAAATGTTACATTTCATAATTGAAAATGGGAAAGAAATTTGAGATGTTTGGACTTTGGAATATAGAGTTTGAAGGTTGAGCGAGTTTGCAGTCCCTCGTCCGTAATATCTGTAAAAGCAGGTGAAGAAGGAAGAGTGGAAAGGAAATGACAAGTATCTAAATCTGCATCTGTGTCATGTACAATTTTCATGGTGCATTCTGAATTCTGGATTATTCACTCCTCACTATTCATTCATTCTGCTCCCTGTTTCTTGTTTCTTGTTTCTTGTTTCTGTCTTAAAGCTGCGGAATATTATGGAAATGAGAGTAGAAAATAGAGTCAACGGACTAAATCCGAATCCAAATTCAAAGTCTCATTTCATTTCAGAGAGATTTCATGCAGAAAGTGAATGCAGTTTTGCGAGTGTGTTTGTGTGTGCCTGCTCATTGTGCAAATTTCCTTCATATTCCAATCTCACGCTCTCAAGCTACGACGAGTCAAGTCAAGTCAAGTCAAGTACTTGTCCTCGACTCTTTTCTTGACTTCTCTTCTCTCGTCATTCTGAATCTGAATCTGGATGTGAAACTGATTCGTGTTCACTGCTCCTCATTTGCCCTCAACTCTCAACTCTCAACTCTGAATCAAACTGCACTGAACACTTGACTGGTGCACCCATTCCATTTTATTATTCTCGCCCGCCTTCTCATTCTCACCTCTCATGCTCACAATGAACAACAAGGCCGGGGCACCTCCACATCCTACAAACAACCAGCTAAACCTCCTTCCCACTTTCTTCTCCTCACATTCTACGTTCAACTGCATATACGTGTATTGTCTTCCTAAATTTGCCCTGTGCTTTTGCTTCTTCCTTCAAGTATTCAAGACTTTATGCATCTATTTATGTATTCACACGGAGAAAGGAAGGAAAAGAAGGACTATCAGGATTAACAATAACAAAAGCCAACGTCAACCCAAAAAGAAGGCTTTTCTATTTTCTCCAGTCTCCAGCGAGCTTGTGTAATTCAAGGCTCAAGGCTCAAGGCTCAAGGCCTTCAAGGTAAATCCAAAAATAGACACTTTTACGTAACAGAGAAAATAAAATGTAGCCAAAGTCTAGAGTCTCGAGTCTCGAGTCTAACGTGAAAGCTATCAAAGTATCTACCTTGAGTTTGTAGAGAAAACAAGAGAAAAACAGAGAATGTGATAGACAAATAATTGTTTCCAGGAACAAAATAGCGACAGCGACAGAAACAGCCAGAAGCCAGAAGCAGGGAAACAGTCTAAAAAGAGAAAGAGAAAAGTTGCAAGTTGTGTGAGTAGGAAATTCGGAAGAGAAAAGGACGGAGAAAAATAGACCCTTTAAAAGTACACCAAGAACTTTCATGTCTCTCTTCTGTTCTCTGTCGACTGTCGACTGTCGACTTTGACTTTGACTATGAACTCGAATGGCAAATGGCCTCACTGCAGAAAGTAGAAAGTAGAAAGTAGAAAAGAGAAAGGAGAAAGCAAATGACAAAGAGGAGAAATTCAGTGTGTGTGTTGGGGAAGCCCAGGGAAAACTCCACAAGTTGAACAAGAAAACTTTTCTCTCTCTCTTTCTCTCGCTCTGGTTCGCTTGACGTCAAAGTTGGCTTGAGACTTGGTAAATCACAGTTTGGAAAGTGAAAGCCAAAAGACAGGCAGAAGAAAGAAAGAGCAGAGTTCTTTGGCAAGTGTCTAGAATGTAGAATCCAGGATCCAGAAATATTGCACCAAGACAAAGCCAAATGCAGACGGGAGAAGCAACAGGAAAAATACAAAGAGGTGAGTTCTCTCTCTCTCTCTGACTCTGAGTGTATATATGAACATGTAGCATACTTTGTGAAGAGGAACAGTTGGGAATTGTGAATTGTAAGGAGACATTTCCTGGGAAGAAAAAAAGGTGAGGCTTGAGGCTGGAAGCAGAGGAAAACGGGACACAGAATTCAAACAATCGGCTTTACTATGTCTGTATACACAGAATATACAGAATAGTTTGGAATTGGGAACTGGGAAAAGTACGGGAAATCTGACTGACGAAAGAATGAAAAGAATGAAAGAGCAACTTGTCTGTCTTTCCTCTTGCTCCGATTCTTCTTCTTGTTCTTGGTCTTCCTCTTGTTCCTGTCGGATTTGTTTGTTTCTTTTCTTCATCAGTTGATCAATTGAGCATTGAAAGGATCCGAAAGTATTTAATGTTTACATTCCTCTCGTCTCTCCGCTTTTCTCTTTCTTTCCTCTGCCCTAAATCTTTAAACTCTAAAGTCCAAAGTCCAAATGTCTAAATTCCAGGCCCTCGGCTCCAGATTCTTGATCAAGATTAGAATCTTAAAATAGAGCATTAGAAAAAAAATTCAACCTTTTTCCTTTGATTTGCCGCAAGATCGAAGATCGGAATCGGAATCTGGAATCAGAATCGGCTTTCTATTTTGTACTTGTATCTTTTATTCTTCCCTCGTAATTCTCGTAATTCTCGACTCTCGACATTCTCGTAAATAATGAACCGACGAATTCGTGGAATCTGCGAAACACAGACTTAAAAAAGACAACTGGAAATCTGGATCAAGTAAAAAAACACTTGTTCACAGACTTGAGCTTGATTTTGTAGCTAAAAAAAGCTAAATACATCGGTCTAAAATCCAAAGACAAGTGAGAACTTATTGTTGGAATTTAGGTAAATACTTTGTACAGCTTAGGAATTTGGATTGAGGATTGAGTCAACAGTTTCCCAGAGCCCAGAAACTGTGCGTCACAAAAACACTGAAACAAGATCCTTCGGATTGTTCCATCTCTTTTCATTTTTTCCAGCTGGGTGGTCCACGGATTTGAAAAGAGAGATTTGAGATTCATCAAATAGGAGCTAAGGAAAGGAAATGGATAAGTCGAGAATCGAAAAGAGGGAAGAGGGAAAAATCTATTTAAATGTTGGCGAGTGAATGGAAATTTGAAATTTGAGTGATATGAATTTTCAGTCCATTTTCAGTCTACTTTGTACATTGAACATTGAACGTTGAAAACAGCGGAGCATGAAGCATGCGGATTTGTATTTTGTATCCGCAAAATAGAAAAGAGCGCGAGAAGATGTAAATGGAAAGAATTAGAATTGCACAAGGAGAAAGCTTTTAAATCGTACATTCTCAACGCTCAAAGCTCAATACTCAATACTCAATACATGCGTCTCTTTCTCTCTCTCTCTCTGGGCAGAGTGTACATGTAAATTGTATGTTGAATATGGTTCCACTTTGCCATGCAGATTCAGATTCAGATTAGAATTCGGATTCGGTTTTGGTTTTGGTTTTGGATTTGGATTCAAGAGAGAAAAATCTCTTGGAATTTCCCATGAAATCGGGGTCTCAAAATTCTCAATTCTCAATTCTCAATAATTCACCAGAAATCTCATACTCAAATCTCACATTTGAAATCTTGACTCTCTTCAGAATCCACACTGTAGAATGTAGAATTCAGAATATACGCAGGCATAACAGTACTTTTCTATTTATATTTCCACTTCTCTTTCTCTCTCTTCCAGTTCCAATTACATTCCTTTCCCAAGTCCCACATCCAGAATTCAGACTCCAGAATCCAGATGAGAGGAACGGCAAAGATAACGATAACGACAACGATAAGGATGAAGACGACTGACTGACTGACTGGCTGACTCAAATGACTCAAATGACTACGATCAGGGATTAACGACACATTTCCCCTGAATTCTGAATATCACTTTTAGCCACATATTCCAATTTACCAAATCCTTCACTTGAACTTGACACGCGCCCCTTCCTTCCATTTCATCTTAAATCTTTAATCTCAGAGGTTTTTTGAATTTTTGAATTTGTGTGAAACTGACTCTTTTTCTCCTGGGGTTTTATCATGTTTCATCATTATAATTTGTGAGCACTTTATTCAATTTTCTCCCATTTCTTGTCTTTTATTAATCTCACTCCTCACATTTCTCTTTTCTCTTGAACCGACAATCGGCATACACGCTTGCGAAATTCCCTTTTTATCCTTAAAAGCATGGGCATGAAACAATGCAAAATGCTGGGTGTTTGCTGCTTTGTGGATTAATCCAGTTGGATGAATTTTGGATTTTCAACTTTTTCCCCTTGTCTTTCACAAGTGTCTTGGTCCGAAAAACCGGGGAAAAGCATTGTGTAAATATCCCGTGTAATCTACATACTCTTTTTCATTTTGTCTAAGTGAAATTCATCATGTGCAACTGTTGCAAAAGGTTTGTCGAGCTCAGAACTCAGACAAGTCAAACCAAGTCAAAGGAAGCAGAAAACATTGCAAAGAAAAAACCAACTTGATTTTCTGCATGCAATTACTTAAGTACCCGCTTTCTCCTTCCTCTGCTTCACTTTCTCACTTTCTCTCTGCCTCCGGACTCGGGATTACAATAAAACTGTTATAAAAACATTCCATGATTTGGTGCTATAAAAAGTGTTGAGTATGGGATCAAAAATATGTGAGGTTTGATTTCATCTCCGTCCACTTTCCACTCTCGACTCTCAGACACCATTCCCTCGTTTCTCCTTTCTCCTTTCTCATTAGACCCAACAGCTTTTGTAGAAATTGAGCAGGATGCGACGAGCTGATTGTGTAAACCAAAATTACGAGGGATTTCCTGGAACGACATAAATAAACATCAAGCATCAAGCGGAACCAGACAGAACCAAAACCAGCATCAAACATCAAATATCAAAACATTCTAGTCTGACATCAGACGTTGGAAATGCTGGATGCAAACTCTGCTCATCTCATTCATCATCTGTTTGGAGGTAAACATGACTAAAATCCCAAATGATTCATCAGCTTGGACATTGGAAACACGTAATTGCTTCCAAAAGTACACACAAGCTTAAGAACCGAACCGAACCGGAGAACCCGAGTGATGCTGCCGAAAGTGAGGTGAACGCTGAATGTGCAAAACCAAACCAATTCAAACAAGTCTGGATTTTCCAACGAGTTATCTCTTCTTCGCATTATCCATCCGCTTCAACACCAACACCAATAAAATAAAATACATATACAATAAATACAAATCATGTTCGGGTATTTCGTGTTTAGTTTATGCGGCCGAGTTGTCGTGAGGTTGACTCTTGACTCTTGACTCTTCATGCTGTTATTTTACGAGAAGAATGGAGAAGAGAATGATAAAACACAGGATCGTAGATGCTGAGTAAAAATCTATCCAGTTTTGCATTTCCACACAAAACACAACACAACACAACACAAATCATAAAACTTTATCCCTGGACAATTTTCTCTCATCTCATCTTTTATACGCTGCAGATTCAAGTTATATCCACAATCCACAATCCAAAATCCACAATTCAGAAAGTATAAGTAGAAAGTACAGATACAAAATAAAATAAAACAAAAACAATTTTGCCACTCAGAAGTGGAAATCTGAATCCAAATTCAGATTTCGCATATGAATCTTGATTGAATTTGAGGTCATATTCCGGCTGACCTGCGATCGAAGCGCGATATCTCCACAGCAAATCATGAACGAGCATGACAGCTTCTTTGTAAAAGGCAAAAATCTTGAAGTACAAACTTTGGGTTCTTGAGTTTTTGGAAATGGAGCGGTGACATGAGGAAAATGTTGTGGAAGCAAAAGAGTGACCTCTGTCGGGACACTCGTGTGATTAGCATTTTTATCCAATCGATCACTCGCGGACCTGAATTTGGACTTGGCTTATAACTTGGATCCGGCCTCACTTCCGTTTTTATCACAACCGGCCACTTCAAATCGGCAAAGTCAGAAATTTCACTGTACTCGATGAACTGGAAAACACAGCCGAAGCCGAAAGAACTGGATTCGGATTTTTCGGATGTTCCGAAATTTTCGGACCTCGTCAACTCTTGAAGAAACTTGCGCAAGGTAAAACTGTCACTTTGATATTTGGTCGCCATTTTTCTCAATTTCAACTTCATCTTTGAATTTGAATTTGACGTTAAACCAAATTGCTGGTCATTGTCTTTGCCGTTGGACTTTTTTGAACTTGTTGCTATTGCGACAATTTTCCTGATGGGCAGTTCATATTTGATATTTGACGTTTAACCGCAACCTAAAACATGCAACAAACCCCGAGCAACAGGCAATGACACTCTACGAAAAACATCAAAAGGACACGCAAAACTCGAATATTACGTAATATTTTCCATGTAACATGTAGCTGAACATTTTACATTCTGCACATCAATTTTGAAATGGGCGCGTAGTCATCAAAATAATCATGAGAATTCCGTTCCTTTCGCTTACAATTAGTTTCATCGGATAAAAGTTAACAACCAGAAAAAAATGGCTGTGCTGGATTCAAAATGGCCATCGAGTCTGGCAACTTGTAATTCCACAACAGCTGTTGGGCGAGGTTTTGTATAAATGTTGTAAAACTTTGACTTCGTTGTAAACTTCGTTTGAAATTTTTATAAAAATTGAATGTAGTTTTTGTAAAAAAAGTTGCATGACTTTGACGCCGTTTGAAAAAAAAATTACCAAAAGTTGAGTGTCAAAAAATCGAGGCTCCTAAGCGTTTTTTTTCAATTTTGCCCAACTTGCTGTCCTGTTTACAGATTCGTGATCCGCGCATTTGAATTGACTAGAAAAATTCGAAACTCACGCAACATCATTCCCACTCGACTCGAAAAACTGGAAAGAAAGTATACATGTAGTAGTAGGTAGTTAAGGAGTGTGTGATCAGCGTGTGAAATGTGAAACTTAGTCAAAAACTAAGCTGTAGAATGTAGAATGTGGAATGTAGAATAATAGAGGCAGGCATTTCTGTAATATTCGAGGGATTCCATTCTAAATATCATGTCATATCACACGATATCATAGAAGAGAGACGAGGCCCGTCGATCTCTGATTCTAAATCTAGAATCTAGAATCTGAAATCTGTGGTAAAATCTAGCTGTGGAATTCCGACTTTTGGGCTGTGAAATGGGAACGTGAATGTGAATGAGTCTCTGGAGATGAGAGAGCAAAGTACTTGAAAACTGAAAACTGTTTTCTAAACAACTTCAAGTTGACAACTCTCAACTCCCAACTCTCAACTCTCAGCTCGGATTCGGATTCCTTGTCATTTTCGTACCATTCTATCACGTTTTTTCTGTGGTATGAAAATGGTTGGGTTTATGGTTCATGTTGATGTTGATGGTCATGTTCATCGTCTTTTTGTTCGAGGGGGAGTGGATCTTTCAATGACTTCAGTTGAACGGTGAAAGGTGAAGAGTGCGGAGAAAAGGAAGAGCTTAAGCTTAAGCTCGAGATAACTGGAAACTGACTGCTGACTGCTGACTCCTGACTGTTGGCGAGTGGCGAGTGGATCAAGAGTGGACAACTGAAATTGAGGATGAAAATAGAGGTTGTTTCAAAAATCGGGGACAAATGCATCATTCAACGTCAAAGGTTTTCTAATACGCTCCATTTTCTGAACATGGACATTGAACATTGGACACGAACATGAGGACGGACTTTAGTTTTCGTTTTAGTTTTAGTTGAAGGATTTCTCCACGGTCAAATAAAGAAAGTGGGAAAGTCAGCATTAGTTTTGATGCTTTGATGCTCAAGGCTTGTGTCCTAAGACTTTCTCTCCTCTGACTCTGTTTCTGCTCTGCTCTGCTCTGCTTCGATCCTGAGTCTAAAAGTATTTTGAAACTTCATACGCAGACTTTGTCTTTGACTGCTCACTGCTCACTGCATCCAACATCCAACATCTATACACAATACACATGATTTGATATTTTATTATTATTATTGTTTCTCCTACACCAAACACTATAAAAATGTAGACACATAAACAAATACAAATACAAACTCTGGACTTGATGCTATGAACTATACGAACTGCAGATCATGAGCTGTAGACTTTCTCCATTCTCCGTTGCGTGTTCCCTACTTTTATTATTGTTTCGCCTTTTACCTTTTCATGCCCTTTCTCCAGTTCTCCAGTTCTCCACTTTCCAGTTTCCAGTTTCCAGTTGTTGATCCTCGGTTCATCAGTTCAGTTCAGTTCAGCTCACAATCAAATCAAAGTATAAATACACACAGAGTAAACATAGTTGAATATAGTTGAATATAGTAGATATGAGTGTGTTATATGGGATCATAAAATCTGCTTGTAAATTCAACAATGTGCGATGTATTCCCTTTTGTCAAATAAACCTACACCGTATAATGTAGATATATCGTAGAATATTTACCGTACATTTTGTACATATAACATCTAGGAATACTAAACATGACGGGTAATAATAATACACGTAAACATGGAACTCAAATTTTCGTTTACAACTCTTTGGATCAGATTGGATATTTGGATATTTGGATATTTGGTATTTAAACAGGAGACAGTCTTTGGCCATCTCTGAAACAGATAAAACAGATACATGTACAAACACGTGTGTGTCATCTGTGAGGAAATAAACCAGCTCATTTACGTTTCTTCTTTGGCAAGTAGATTCACATTCCACATTACACATTCTAGACTCTAGATTCGAGACTCGAGATATGAAGCGTTAAAATGCGGGATGCTAAAATGTCCAATGTCCAACTTCCAATAAAAGCCCTAACAAAAGATAAAAGTATGCGAAATCCCCAAAAAGCTTGTCCCTACAAAGTTGTCCACTACTCTGGATTCTTGGCCATTTTTTGTCTTGTGTTCTCTTCTGTCCGAATATCAAACAGTCGAACAGTCGAATACAACCTCAGGAATTTTCCACAATCCACAATTTATCGATCCCATTTTCACCGAGGGATTCATGTAAGATTTTTTTTTGTTCCTAAAGATTTTAGGTTGTGAGTTCTCGATTGTAGTTTTTATATTGGCATTGTACATTCATTTGTGGTTTGTGACTGACATTATGCTAGTTCTTAGATTCCAGATTCCAGCCTTGGACATTTTTAGCCAGATAAAAGTACATGGACAAAGTACGTTACATGTTATGAGTGACTCAAGTATGAACTGGAACTGGAGCTGGATTTGGATTTGGAATTGTGACCTTTGTCCTGCAGTGCTTTTAATAATAATCTCCATTTGCCACATAAAATACCTTATAAAAATATCCAGTGACAAGAAAGATACAACTCGGCACATGAAATCCTTCTCAGGAAATGATGATAAACTTCATCTCGGCATTTTCACTCTCCTCAAATGTGGAGCATCGAGCATTAAGCACAAGGCATTAGACTGATAGTCCAGACTGATAGTTTCTTCTTTCTTCTTTCTTCTTTGGGAAAGATAAAGATTGAGATGAAAAAATGGGAAAGTACATCTTTCGCTAATGGCCATAAGCCACAGGTCATTATTTTTCGTTACATAGGGCATCAAAAATCCAAACCTTGAGAGCTGAGCTTTGAGAGTTGAGCGTTGAGCGTTGAGAGAACTTTTTACTTTTTACATAACAACTATCCAACACATTTTGTATACTGTCCATTGCACATACTAAATACTAAATACAAGGCACAAGACTCGAGACTCGAGACAGGATGCAAAAGGCGAATGAAAAAAAATGATTCATGTTCCATTGTGCCCGAAAAGTTATTTCATGAAACGTGTCTACAAAATTAATATTTCCAAGAAATTCCAAGTGTTGTTGTTGGTTTTGGTTTTATCTAAAGCTTTTCATCATTCTGTTATTGATGTTAGCTGTGTTAATGCTGCTCTTTCATTTTCAAAATCTCCATTAGTTGATTAATTTACGGCACACAGATTTTTGATCTTTTACATTATCACACCAATTTTATTCTCCTCCTTTTTAAACATGTACGAAAATATGAAAGAGAAGGCAAAATTAAAATGATTGCAAGATGTAGATTATCATGTTGCTAATGGGAACATATTTAATATTTTCTGCTCTTTTGTATTTTTTTAATATTCTACTTTTTACTCATTTCTAAGTAACACAGTTATAATTACATTTTAAATTACTCATTCATATTTCCATAGTGTAAACAAGTATTTAGTGCAAAGTGTAACGACTCGAAACTCGAAATTTGAAAGTTGAAGTTGAAAGCAGAACAAATTCAGTAATTAGAAACCAGCCGCAATTTATCATTCACGATGCATTTTGCAGTGTTGCACATGGCACACGCTCACCTTTGTACTTACGCAAATGATTTGATTTGACCCAGGCGTAATTGCACTGACAAAGAAGAGACTCAGATTCCGAGTTCTCAACTGCAGTGCGAGCCTCGAAAGTACAATGTTCATCTTTATATTCATATGCCCTTTTATCTTTTATACCGGTGCATAAAAGATAAAAAGACCGAGAGCCGAAAGCCGAGGTCAAGACAACATTGAAATGAAATTTGCACTGAAGGAATGCCGACAAATCCACTATACCAAATTTCCCTAATGTTTTACTAAAATCCAAATCCGAATTCAAAACATACTGACGAATTTCAAACTGAATCTCGATCCAAAATCCAAAATCCAGCTCTTTTCTGCGCCTTGAATCTCGAGTGTTGAATGTCATTCGCTTGTATATTGTGTATTGTGTGTCTATGGATAAATAAATAAGTGAACAAATTGCAGGGCTTGTGGTAGAAAAGACATGATTAATCTATTGTGTAATTCTTATTGTCAACATGGATTTTTCTCCGGTATCATGACGGCTGTCGGCTGTTGGTTGAGCTTCAAATTCCCATATGGGAGAATAAAAGGAAAAAGTGCATGTCTCTAATAAAAATATATATTTGACTGTGAGAGTTGAGAGTCACATGAGATTTCGGATTCTCCAGCACACGGAGCTCGGAACATGGAACACAGCTGCAAAACTACCACAATGATCAATTCCTTTCTTCATTTTCCAGCATCTCTATTCTCTATTTTCATTTCTCCTTTTCTTGATTCTTTGGGCAAACAACAAATTCCAAGAAAAGAATTGACTATTGACTTTGAAACGTGAACGACAAGTAAAGTAAAAAGTAAAAAGTAAAGTAAAGGCACACAACACAAAATGTATAATGTATTGTGCGCCGAGTGTAAAAGTTGCATTCTGTATTCTGTATTTTTGGACGATTGTGAGTTGTCCACCGTAAACCGTTCATGATAAATGATTCAGCTGATTCATTTTTTATTCACTCTCACTTTCCCTCCAATTTCCAATGGACAGAATTGACAGTTTTGATTGAGAGGAGAAAGAGCCAAGAGAAAAGTATACATTATTTTATTACCAATGGGGAAAGCTAAAACAAGTTAAGAAAGTGAATTGAGAACAGTGTAAAAAATGCAATTTTCAATACAAATATGAGTTGCGTCGTATTGAGTGGACTAAAAAAATTCCTATTATTTCTTATTACGCTGAATCCTGTCATTATAACTAAGTTTTTGTATACACGAAACTACTCGAAATTTCAAACGGCGTCGAAGTCAAGCAAGATTTTAATATGTTTTTTGCTCAATTTTCACTGAAATTTCAAACGGCGTCGAAGTCTTACAACATTTTTAATATGTTTTCTGATCAATTTTCACAGAAATTTCAAACGG
>JAQGBH010003210.1:0-20733 GCA_034698265.1 Sminthurinus aureus | reverse complement strand
CTTCCGGAGCCTCAAGCATTTATGCTTTCAAGGCGATATAAAATCCTCACGGAGGGAGGATTTTTAACTTTATTCATTCTTTTTTTTGTTCGCTCTCGCTTTTTTGGTGTTTTGCTATACTCTCTCGTTTTATTTATGCTGCTTTGTTAAATATAAAATGTTTTGTTAATGAAGCATTTGGTTTGTTAGCCATTACAAAAAATGGACTTTAATTTTCGGAAAATTGTATGTTTTAATGCGATTGTCTGTAAGTAAGTTAAATGATGTGGACAAACTCTTTCACTGTGTTTACACACATGGAGAGAAAATGTTTCGGTGTTTATGCATGTGGTGAGACTTGAGACTTGAGACATAATATGCTGTGTGCTTGCAAGATATCAGGTAGATATTGGATCTTTGTTCTAGTTTGTACTCTGATCCTTCTCAAATTTTTATTCGAGTACAAAACTGCTGTCTTATTTTCTTTATCAGGAATTAAATTTATATCAAATTAGTCAAAGTTATATAATACATGTCATTTGTTTCCCATGATGTAACACCAAAAATTTACAGGATTTACATTCAACTTGACCGGTAGTCCTGATCAAATCAATATTCTTCAAAACTATCCGGTGGCAGTGTCGTCTTCTGAATAACACGTCTTTTGACTGTTGTTCTAATTTGAGGTTTTGCTGCACTGGTAACAGGTACTTGAATCTCGATTAATTCTTCTTCTTCAATTGCAGGTGGAACTGTTGTTCGTACTGCGGGTTTCCGTCTGACGGGATTTTTTACTTTTTGAACAGTTGGAGCTACTGTTGTCGTCGTTGTGGTGGTCGTCGTCCTTCCAAATAGACCTCCAAAATTAAATCCGTTTTTAAAGACGCCGGTTTGCTCAACAGCAGCTCGAAGGCCACCGTTGAAGATGGCGTTGAAGAGTTGACCAAGTTGGGTGAAAAGTTCTGCTCCACCTCCACCACCAAGAATAGAGGGTAATTCAATTCCTTCTCCTTCATCTTGTCTTAAGTAAATCCTATGTACATCTCCATCACTAGTTTTTGATTCTTCAACAAAAATCTAAACATTAAACATCCACAGATTCAGTGAAACTCGAAGATTCAAAAACCTTTCATATTACACAGTAGTAATTGTGACTGATTTTTACCTCAATCAAACTTTCATTTTGGCGAGTACTGTTGACAGTTGAATTGGGATGAAGAAAAATAACAGCCCTCAGATTTTCTCCATGATAAGAGCCAGTTGGAGACGGGAATGCACCAATCTAAAAAATCCGGGATTCACGGAAAAACATTTCAGATTTTATTGCTTTTGTATCCTCAAACCGCAGTCACAAATACTATCAAAAAACTTCAATGTAGTAACATGCACCAAAAAATTATGTAAAAAATTACCTCAAAACATGTAGCAGTCAAAAGAAGTACAAACCTTTGGAACATTTTATGACACATTTCACTGTTTGTTACTCTAAGAAAGCAAGAGAAAAACGTTTGTAATGTTCTACCTTCTAGAGTGTGTGTAATGTATATCGGTGTATCATTTTTCTCACATTATTTCCCATGAAAACTCACCAATGATAGAGGTGATAAAATATATGCAATATAGAAGAATACAATCATCATGTTTGTCTGGCTAATTTTCATATTGAGAACAAAAACAGGAAAATCTGTCCAAGTATAGACTATGGACGCAGTTCACATTACACATGTAATTAATGGATATTAATGTTGTACAACAAGAAAAAGAGCTGTTGTATGACTAATTAATTAATAAAGGTCATTTAACTCCTTGTACTTCCGTTAGTATTTAGTTAGTAATAAATAGTATATGAGCGCATAAATAGTAAATATATTATAATAATATTACATAAATAATAACAGTATATGAAATGTTTTCATAAGCATTTGAACATGAACAAACGACTTAGGTATTCCGTCTTTTCCTACCGTGCAAGAAGTTTTTGTATTCCTGGCTGTAATAAAAATAATTTACTGTACCTAATTACTAATTATTATGTTCTTTTTTCCATTTTCTATGAACCATAACACTAAAGATAAAAACTTGGAATCGCTGTAAAAAATGAATATGTAAAATTTATTTAATAATAAAATGACATTTTATTCCAGCAAGATTTTCGTCACCGTCAAATGTACAAATTTTATTTTCTAATGAATTCACAGTATAAGAAAAGCATATAATATTATCATATTATGTTATCACAAAATGTTTTGTATGACATCACAATAAATAAAATTATGATTTTAAATGCTTGAAAAATTTACATCAATAATACCATGTTAAAAAGTTTCAAAAAAATACAGTTTTTAGGAAGTACAATTTAGGATTTGTCAATGGGTTTTAAGGGCTTTAAAAGAGTTCTGGTCTCTGAAAGATTTGGCAGGTACACTGAATTTCTTGGAGGTGGAAAATGTGCGATGGGATGAGGAGTAAAGTAGCCACCTGTTATACACACATTTGATCCCACTTCCGCTTTCAAATCCTTTAAGGCATCTTTGGAAAACTAAATTGAGAATTGAGAACAAGTATTAAGTATTTTGTAAATAAAATCATGTGCTTAAAATAGTTTTGAAGAGAAAATTATGATTCATTCTGTACGTATGAATCGCGTGAATGGATTTTTACGTACTCGTGCATTGTACAAACGGACACTCTGAAGTTTTTTCATAAAAATGAGGCAGTTGTAAATTAAGAAATCTCCCACAACAAGTCCGTTGTAACAAAGACGTGGCCCCCATATGGTCAGACTTTTTACATCTATGTACATAAAATATACAAAAAAGTTATAAAAACATCATTATTTTGAAAACTCATAGATATTATCATTTTGATGTTTAGAGGGTTGAGAAACAGTGATGAAAACTTGAGGAAAAGTTTTTGTTGAAATCTGTCTTACTCTGTAAATCTCTGATGGAGGAAGATGCTTTTTGAATTTCTGCTTGCTCTGCCGTTTGCTCCTTCTTTACATCTTCATTCTGGTAGACTTCGGGTAGAGGGACTGAGAGCCCTGTGATCCACTCTGCACACTCCATACACTCTTTGTAGTTGAGAACTCGGAAATCCAACTCGATTCTCTCAACATTTCTCCATTGTGAAAAGAGGGTGCTGTTTAATGGTTCTGTTGTCTCTACTGCAATTAAGAGTGATTTGACACCTTTGAATAATCCGGAATCAACTGGTGGAATTCTATTTGCATACCGCACTCTGACGATTTCAACATGTTTCAAAGAACTACTGTGTAATTTCCGTCCCTCACTCCGTTCATCCTCTTCCAACCTCTGTCCCTCTTCCCTCAAATACTGACAAAGAAATCCAGAGTTTGTAGATAGTTTTTTCAGTCGCGGTAGCTGAAGAGCAACGGCGAGAGTTTTAAAGCGACAGACGTCAACACTTGTATCTACATTTGTATAATGAAACTTGAGAGACTCTAGTTTTTCCATTTGGAGTGGGAGGAGCCAGTCGTCTGCCCACGGTGTGGTGATTTGGGAAACGATGACACCTGGATCTTTATCCCATTCAATAGAGAGAGATTTCAGACTAGTGGAGAACCGGAGGAGGAAATTCCGAATTAATTCCACATTTGACACTGGATCCAGATTTAGTGTAAGTTCCTCAAGTTTCCAATCAAGTGATGAATTCATGTAGACACCCAAATGTCGCTCCTCGAGGACAACTCGAGTAATATTTTTGAAACTGGTGGGATGATTCGTATAATCCTGGAGACGGGCAGCAGGGAGAAAATCCGGAGTAAAATAAATTTCCTTAATGTTTGAAAGTTGGTTTAGGAACTTTTCCAATATTTTGGTGGTGGTGTGAGGATTATCTCTTTGTAGTAGTTGTTCATAGTTGCTAATGTTCAATTCCGTCGTATCCAGGATTCGGAGATTGACAAATTTGTCTAAAAGAAAGGAGAGTCGAGTGTATCCTTCCATGCGTCGGATATCACGAGGATATTTGATATGACTTACACGAGAATAAAGAGTTGGAATCCAATCTTCATTCAAGATTTTCCATGAGCTAGAAAAACTTTCATCTACCATGTAAATTTTTAGATTATTGGCTGGTCGGTGGGATAGGGGTGAGAGGAATTGAGCCAGAACTTGTCTCGCCTCTTCTGTGGCCTCCTCTTCATTCAAAATATCATCAAGTTTTGTAAGGATAATAAATGATTTATTTAAAAGGTGCCTTGCACCTTCCTCCGCCCAAATGTTACACACTTGTCGAGCTACCTTCAATTCATCAATGGAGAGGAAATCCAAAACTTTGGCCACAATCTATGTATATACAAATACAGAAATCAAATCATAATATTATGGAATAAGTCATAAATTATGCTTATTTGTAGTAAATAAATACCTTTTAAATTTTAACATTTTTATTTGATCACATCATGTTTAATTGTTTTCATTACATTATCAATTAGAAGAGGATTTAATCCAAGAGGTGAAAAACATTGTTGATTCTCAGTATTCACAGCTTCTTCATCCTAAAATACGTTTTAAAAAATAACATGTAATTTTTAGCTTCAAGTTTTATATCAATATTAAATTAGATTGTGTACAAAGTTATACATATTAAAATTTAAATAAGTAGCTATTTATTGACAATTATTGTCAATAGTCAACAGGCAATAATTGAAACATTAAAAATTTAAATTACCGGTCTTGAAATTTCTGGTTCACAATTAGTGCCATCCATTTTTAACCATTAACCATTCAGGTTAACAGAATCTTTTCAAACTAGTTAAAAAGGTGACAAAACTGTCAAAAATCACTATAGTTCAATGTTTAATCTTGAATGACTATAAAATGTACAATGTGTTGCAAAACAAACGTGGATAAATATTATGATTTATGATAGTCGTATGAGCGATATATTTATAAATAATATTATGTGGTATGTGGTCCTTTTATTGGGTTTATAATTTGAAATTCTTGTACAGCAAAGACTTGCAGACGAAAGTTTGTATAATATTATAACAACTTCAGAGCGATAGGTTAAAAGTAATACAAAGTAATACTAAGTGACGGAGATACAAAAATACATACTGTGCAATATGAATAGTGTATTTAGTATTTAATCATTTGTATGTACTCAAATCTCAAATACAGTCCTATCTCTGCTCACTACACATTACACATGCACGGTACATATTCTAAAGTACTTCGCGGTCAACACATATTGAACATAGTTTCAAGGACATGAAAAGAGCAATGAATTTTCTGTGTTCTCTCTTTCTCCTAATGTGTTTTGTCATTCTCTATTTTCTATATAAAAGTACCTAAGTACAGTTGACGGTATGGTATAGATAATGCATAATTGTATATTTTGTGCTGGGCTTATGAATTACAATTTATGACGTTTGTACCTGTATGTAAATATGCACAGTATCGGATATTCTCTAGAACCATGAGTTTTTTTTGTCCCTTCAGCACTCACAGTCCTTTTATGGTGATGTATGAAATGCGTATGATTCATACTTTATAAATACAGAATTAAAATAAATAGTGTGTAGTATGCACATTTGCTTTTTGACTTATTTATTCAAATATTCAGATACAAATTGGGCGCTTACAAAAATAAAAGTACTAAATATAATTTCAAAGATTGATTCATTTCGGATTGAATTTTAATTGTTGTGTGCCGGATGTCTTGTGTCCTACGTACTGGCATGCTACGTAATATAGATATTAGACATGTATGGGGTGGACAAATTGATTCATGATTCATGATTTATGTGATTGATCTATTTAGTATTGGGAAGAGTAGCCTCGGAAGCTGGATGAGGCTGGAGCTTCACTTCCAAAATTAATCTTGGTTACTCTGGAGTCGGACGACTCTGGCATGCGGACGTTGCTATTAATATTTACTCTGGACATCTCTGGAACAGCTTGGCCATTATTAATATTTACTCTGGTCATTTCAGGAGCTTGGATATTAATGTTGCTCCCTCTGGACGATTCTGGAACTTGGGCATTGTTATTACTCAATCTGGTCATTTCTGGAACAGCTTGGAAATTACCAGTTCTGGGTTGGTTTTGGTTTTGACTTTGACGTGATGGGATAATCATTTCACTAGCATGGACAGAGTAATGTTGATTGGCTCCGCCTAACTTTTCTCCTTCAAATTGATTGGAAACTTCTGCCCTTCCGCCGACAAGGTCAATGGTGGGTCCTGATCCAACAGGTACTGCCTCGTTTCTGTAAAGTAAATGAAGAAATCAGACAAATTAAGAAAAGGTTTTAGGTTTTATAGTGCATAATGTGGATTTGGATAGGATAAAATATGAAAATGCATGAATGGTTTCAAATTATATTTGTAATTTGTATATAGTTTTTTTACGTACGAGATAACACGATATCCATTTTGATCCGCCTTTTGTAATGTAAATAAAAGTTAAAAAAATAAATAAATTATTATGACTTTTTTTAGTATATTATGCAGATATTTGTACTGTTTGTTCTGAAAAATGCCAAACGGTCAGTGTGCATAATAATATTTGACTTTGTTACAGTTATTTTTAATTCCAATGAATTTTACCTCGTAGTGAATGGTGCGCTTGAAAAATCCGTCATTGTAGCTGTAAGATCCAGTTACCTATTTCATATCATAAGCAAGATATACACATTATAAATGCAGACACATTGGATATTAAGAAATAAAAAAATGATGCATAATAGAGTCATTGAACCATTTTATTGGTGACTGAAAATTAGTTTTTCATGTTTCTTACCAAAAGACCGTTTCGAGATTCCTGTCGACTTTGTTGCAATCCCATGATGCTGTCTTTGATATCAGTGGAAAAGGAGTATTTGGCATCAAGTGCGTATTGCAAATCCTTGAGTCTTTCACGTCTCTGCTCTGGTGTTTCATTTTCTACAAATGGTAATCTTGACTCCAGATTGCTGATACTGGACTCGGGTGTTCTGGAGACTGATGAAGGGACAGAGGAAATTCTGGAAGGTTGAGGTTGTCCGGATTGTCCAAATTGTCCTGGCTGTCCTGGCTGTCCTGGTTGACCTGGTTGACCTTCAAAACGGGAACCTTGGGCTGGTCGTGGAGCATTGAAGTTGGAACTGGGAAGAGGCACACGTGGTTGTTCAAATCCAGATCCAGATCTGGATGGGACAGAGCTGCCGAATGAAACAGAGGTTGCGGGTAATCCAGAAGGTGCTCCAGAGGACATTCCAGAGGTTAGTTCAGAGGCTACTCCAGGTGTAGCGGCCATTCCTTCAACACGAGATTCACCATTTTCTATGGTGATTCGAATCGGTTGTTGTTGTCTTTGTTGTTGTTGTTGTTGTTGTTGGAAGGGGACTCTTTGTTGGAACTCGGACTGTTCCCGTACAGCAGGGATGAATTGTCCCCGTTGAACATTTCCAGCACTTGTAAATCCTAGACAAATTACCAGGAAAATTACTCCAATCTCCTGTAGAACCAAAAATGTAAAGACAAATAAATTTTAAATCACTTCTTTTTGATACGGATTTTTATACCTTGCATTTAATTAATTTGAGACTAAGTTAGTGTGAATAAAATAATGAAATGATTCACCTGAAAACTCTTCATTTTGAATGTATGGCTAAATAAATGCCAATACCCGTAGTAGTAAATTTAGTGATGAAATTGCTGAACTTTGTATATTGTGTATGATTTCCTCCAGCACCTAAACAAAACTGACAGGGATTGATGAGCAGACGACTGATTTTATACAAGTCGTCTATGCATATGTACCTACCGTTGGATTTTTCATTTTAGTGGAGAAGAGACTATTTGGAGTTAAAATTGGACTTGAATTTGAATTTGGAAAGGAAAGAAAAGGGTACCTGATACCTGTAACATCCCATCCCTAGAACTATTGGAGGACGGAGGATGGAACATGAAACACGGAAAGAAAATTGGCCATGAGGAAATGAAAATGTCTCTTACAAGTTACAAGCTCCAGAGCATTGTACACAGGACACAGGACGTATTTAGAATTTAGACACTCAAGTGGAAAACTTTCCCTTTCACCGGACAGCGTGAAACAAAACAAGAAATACGAGTGTGTTGTAAATAAATTTTACTATTTGTATTTACATTGTATGCTGTACGTTGTACGTTGTACTTTGTACTTTGTACACTGTGTATTCTGTATTCTGAAACAAATAAGAGACAACAGAGCATTTGCACACGATTAAAGCTCTTCCAGTGACCTTCCTCCAATCTCCAGAGGTTTTCATCCATCCATTCCTCACTAGACACGTACAAATTCCAACTGTGTAGAGAAAATAGACTTGTTTATTTACATTTACACTCGTACAATGACATGAACGATAAAATCGCTAACCTTGAAACATCACTCTTTTTGTAAGAAAAGACGAGGACGGAACCACAAAATTAGGTAATTTTACACGAATGAACAACAAGCGAGAAGAAGAATCAACTTGTTTGTAAACTTTTTCTTATCTCAAGATATTCAATTCATTGAATACTGAATGTAAAGTGTAAATGATAAATGGTAGACAATACATGACAATAAAATGAAACTGAATCTTGAATCTTGAATCTTGATACAAATCAGACTGTCTGACCGTCTGATTTATCAAGAAGAATCAAGAGTCAATAGAGAGAAAATCAACATCAGCAGACCCTTTGAATTTTGCCCTTGTCCCGTCTCCGTAATTCTCTTACGCTTTTTTTTTAGCTATTATGTAAAACTTTTTTTCACTTTTCAAAATTCAAAAGGCGACGGTCCGCTTGGAATCATCAACAAATTTTTCATGTAACATATAGATGAATCAATAATGAATAGAGAATAATAAATCTCGTATTTCGTATCTCATAAATAATCAACGTTGACCGTCACTAATTAGTTGAATCACTGCCCTGACGGTCAATAACTTTTGGTGGTTCATTGCCACTTTCTTTTACACACATTACACAATACACGTAAGTGTGAAAGAGGTGGTGGATGTAGGAGGTCCAGGTGCTCTTTTCTCTACAAACATACAGTACAAAGGATATTTTGTGCATTCTCAAGTCGTGAAAGAAATTTAAATAATTTCTAATAAAAGTTTACATGAATAATAAATGTAAATGCATGTACCTTTTAACATAAGTTTGCACGCCTCCACTTTTTATGGAAAATGGAAATATTTACAATAAAAAATACAAAATTAATATGAAATGAGAAATTAGTGCACATTTTGGACTAAATGTTCGTCAATTTACGTACAAAATACACATTATTTTAATTTTATTTCACTGCATTTGGCAATAATAAATAACAATACTGTATGTTAAAAATTTTCACAGGTTTTTCAACTTGAAACTGGATGTAAACCTGTCTTTAAGTTGCTAAATATGTATCACATTTTACATTTTTTATACTTTACATGTTATACAGCGAAGAGTAATACTGATATCGAGGACAGGTAAATTTTGGAAAAGCATATCTTGTAAAGTCATACCACGGCGGTTTTAAATGGCATTTGTCTTTTGTAACATAGTAATTGGAGAAGGAGCAACCTTGGCTTTGGCTTTGACCTTGACCCTTTCCTGGGGCAAAGCATTGACTTCTACTACGTTCTACAAGTCTTCGTACAAAATGAGATGCTCCAGCGGGACGATCACAAACTCCCACTGTTCATTTTTCATTGTTCATGGATAAACAGACAAGACATTTTTATAAAATATAATATTTTTTCATCATAAATCGTAATATAATATTTTGTAATATTTTTTTTTGAACAATAACAATTATTGTAAGCATAAAACATTAAAAATTGAAAAACCTGCAGGATTGTACAATGTACAAAATGTAACATGTAATATGTAATTTGGCTAGATTCTAGATTTAAGATTTTACATGGGTATAAGAATGCAAGTCCAAGAATAGCACAGGATGTGAGGAGGAGAATAATGACGAGTATTCCTCTTTCAATGTCTTGTTCAGTCTCCATCCGGAAGACGCTGGCGACTCCCAAAACTGTCAACAGAATGAGAGAACATGTTGATGTTGCCGTCACTGCCGCCAAGTATACGAGACAGGATAAATAATTGGTTTCCTCTGTTATCTCCGGTACTGTGCGATCAATGATGAGGAGACAGAACAAAAAAATACCAATCACCACAGTTGACAATAGAAAAAACAGTAGAGAACGACGGTCAAGTTGGTTGGCGGAACGGGTAAATGCCAACATTTTTAGTACCATCTTTTTCACATACAAACAACAAAGGTTATTACATGTAAATAAAGAAATGTACTAAACTACCTAATGAACAGTCAGTCAATAGTTTTGCTTTAACAGTCATTGTTAAAGAAGCTCTGTGCTCTACACAATCGTAAAAAATAGATCGTGAATGTGGAAAGTGAACGTATTGATTGATTTGGATATTTGTTGGTAATCCGTTACCATGGTCCTCTGTCCTCTTGTCACTACTGTCGTTTCTCCTTCGGTTTGGGACGTTTGCTTCAAAACAAGTTTTCATTCAAATATATCATGTATTTTGATGCTCCTTCAATGCGAGCTTTTGGATATTTTTCTACATTATAGAACTAAATTTTTTATGGTGGAAAAGACAGACAATGTTGATATCATTGGAATTTGCAGTATGAAATATGACACAAAGTTGCTGCATAATGTACATTGTACTACATGCGACCTTAGTATGAATAGCGTCTAACAAAATCAAAGAATGGCAGAAGAAATAGGCTACTTGGATGCATCTGTTTATTTTTTACTTTTTACTACAAAATTGATCAAAACAGTAAACAATAAACAACCATCATATATTTTTATTTTTTTAAATCCTGCTTTCATCCATTTTTATCCAGTTCTTCTTCATTTTCCTGATCGTCATTATCAATGTATTTGTTTTCTACTGGATTTTCATCACTATCTTTAGCTTTATCCAAAGGAGCGAGTTGAGATGGCTCTAGCTCTGCGAGGTCATCTGACACAGGAAGAGGTTGTCCTTGTATCAAGTACTCTTTACTAGTGGAGATTGGAAGGTCATTTGATGTGAGGTCATGAGAGGAAGGTAATTTGGTTGTAGCTCGATAAAGTAGTTCAAAATCACCCGTGTCCACATCCGGATTTGCACCTCCTCTCCAATCCAATATTACTATGAAAATTAAGAAAAAGGTCATATTTTACATTGCAAGTATTCTGCATAATTGTGTTTTAAAATTTGAAACGTAAGTTTTCCTGTTTTTTTCGTGTACCTTTGAGAGTGTCTTTAATACACTGCGGACATAGTTGAGCCGTTATAGACGTTGAATTATTGTACACGAGATTTGAATTGATTTCAATTAGCCAAGGTTTGAAGTCATCTGACAGCATGAAGTCAGCTCCATGAACATGAAAAGAACCTGGACGGTGAACAATCGAGTCCCTTGTGGCTAATAAAATTCCCAAAATGGCTTTTTTCATCCCTGGGTAAATCAGTTTTGACCAGATGTTGGGCTTGCCAATAGTTCTGTTGAGAAAATTCAAAAGTCAAAATTTGCTTCAAGTTTTAAAAGAGTAGAATACTGAATAGATTGAAATTTTTTTAGGAAGATTTGTACGTACTTGAGATATGTTTGAAAGGTGGCACTATTCCACATGTTATCATTGGGAATGGAGTGGTCTCTAGCAGGATCTATGTGCGATCTGTATCTTTGTTGTACGTGCTTATTTGTTAGGTGAATACTATTGCTCAAGTTGTCTAGGCTGAACAGTTGTGTTGAAAATCGTAGGTAACATTTCCTATTTTTAAAATAAAAACTTACTTCCTCTAGTTTATTTTTTGCTTTTTGCGTACCATAATATTTGATCTTTGTTGGTAAATATAAACTATAAATTAATTGCAAACTACACAGCAAAAAAATAGGCGTTTTACATACTTGTACATCCACACGATTAAAGGATTCCAAGAAGAAACCAAAAACCATTGTCGAATGTCGAATTTAGTTTTGAAAATTAGCAGTGGTCTCTCAATGTACTTTTGTGCCATCCAGAGGGAGCCACTTGTATCCGCATTGAAAAAAAGTCTAGAAATGTCTTCATACTTGTCCATAACAACGATATCTTGACCCTGTGTCCCATCTCCGGGTTTAAAAATCCACACTAAGAATATAAGAGATAAAAAATAGAGAAAGGTCAAAGATCAAAGGTCAAAATTTAAAGGTCACTTAAATATTTTGTCTGTTTCATATCAGGTATCAGGTAAAATTTAGCTTTTAATGTGTATATTCAAAAACTATTACTTATTACCATTTCGCATTCCATCAATATGATACTGATTCCAGAATGGTTTTACATCTTCAAGGATCCTCTTTGCCTCCATGTATTTGACACCTTCTTCGATCGCGCCCTCTTTTGACGTAACTTTGACTTCAAATTTGGCCGTTCGATGAGTTAATTCATAAACATGATTCAAGAATGTATCCCAACCCAGTTCCTGGATTTTTGGGACGATATTGTCATCTTGTACACTTTCAATACTCTTTGTGATATTGGTGCCACTTTTGGGATCATTTTGATTTTGGCCCTCGACGGTATCAAAACGAGAGACCGAAATCTCAGCAATGCCAATCTCGGGTTTTTCAAGTTTCAAGTCATCACCATTTTCAAATTTGTCCACAGGATGATTTTTTTCAAATTCATCTTTGTTTTTCTCCAATTCTTCTTGTTCCTTTTGGTCAATTTTATCTTGATCTTCATCATTATCATCATCATCGGGTTTTTGAACTTGCATTTTGATTAAACTATTCACTTTGGTGCCCTCATCAAATTTTTCTTCATCCACATCCACCTCATCAATGTCTTGATGTCTTCTCATTCGTACGTAGTGCTGTACTTGTTCAATAGCAAATTGGATAAAGTGAAGTAGACTGACCAAGGAGCTGGGGTCAGTGGCATTATCCAGAGAGACGACGCTAACCACACTTCCTTCCTTTAGACCACCAACGCCATCTTGTGCTTGATCCACAGAATGTACAAACCATTTCAAGAGGGAAAGACACGAGGTCAAACGGTAGTCGTGAAGAAAGGCCCTCTTCTCTTCATCAACAAAAAGTCTGTAACAGCGAGGGAAAGGTCGAACACTGGTTCCAAATTCAGTACCAATCCAATGAAGTTTCTGCATCGGCTCTATTAAATTTTTCTACAAAATATTATGTACAAAAAATGAAAATAGTATGTTTTACATAATATGTTTTAGGACTGACTTATAGTTAGTTAGTTAGTTTTCCATTACGAATTAGTTTAAAATAAAACCCACCTTTAAAGTAAAGCCATCTTGCGGATGTCGATTAATGTACTGGAAATCATATGCAAGTGGCCAACAAATCTTGTGTGTCCAATCTGCCCAAATAAAATTTGCAGCGACTCGATTTAACACCCGCTTAGTTGCGGACCATTGAGTAGAATCCCCATCAAATTTGAAGGGGTCTGAGTTATCCTCACTTTTTTTCGATTGGAACGAGGTAGGTGGCGCTTGTTGTTGATTCCGTTTTGGCACTCTGATTTTCTCAACCCAACCTCTTTGCAAAAATGTCTCACGGACTGCTGGATTCACATTCCAACCTCGAATCTCAAATACATGACCTTCCTTCATAACATAAATAAAAAGTTATTTTATTAATTTAAATATGTCAAAGCAAACGTAAGGATTTGTACAAAAAAAATTAAAATTATTAAATTAAAATTTTTTAGTAACCTTGATTGCCCTTTCAACTTTACGAATTTCTTCCGATTCCTTTGGATCCCTATTATTTCCAAGTTGAACTGATGGGACGAGGGATCGAGATTGGACCGGTTTTTTTGCATTATTATTACTATTATTATTATTGGTAGTGGTTGTAGTAGTAGGAGTAGTAGTAAGTTTGACCTTCTGTTTAGACTCAACATCTTGAGCGGTAAGGGATTTTGATGGATATGAAATTAGTGATGGTACACCGACATGACGAGGATTTTGATTTTTGAAAACTAGGGAAACAGCTGTCTCGGCGACAGCTGGTTTTGAAGAAGAAATCTTTTTTTTCTGGTTAACAGTTTCAGAGTTTTTAGTATCCACATTTCCTTGTTTCCCTGAAACTGCATGATGTATCGCTGTTGTGGTTGTGGTTGTTGTTGTTGCTGATACGGCGTTCTCATTTGTAGTTACATCCAACAAAACACCACGAGTTTTTTTCTGCGCTGAAGTAGGCGGTTTTTTTGACCTCAAACTTGGTGAGGGTGACCTTGAAAAGGATCTACTTTGTTTTCTACTACTTGTATCAGAATTCCTGGAATAACTCCGATTTTGCAATGCACGGTTACTTTGGAAAATCTGAGAATTTTTTGAACTCTTTGAATTTTGAATAGTCGTGGAATTTTGGTTTTGATTTAGATTTCGATTTTGATTACGATTTCGATTACGACTTCGATTTTGATTTTGAGTTTGATTTTGATTTTGATTTTGATTTCTTTGACTTGAAGTCTCAAAGTTTGGGGTATTATTTTTCTGTTTACTCGGATTTGAATTTGGAGCTAAGCGCTGATAATATTTTAATTTAGGATGACCAGAATTCACAGTATTAATGGGATTTTGAGAGACTTTTGAATTTTGAAATTTTTTAGATGTATATGAAAGTTGAGATACCTTTGGATTTTGAAGTTTTCTACGAAAATTTGAAAGGTGACCAGATCTTTTGATAGTTGGAGGTGGATGTGATGGATTTTGAACAGAGTTATTCGACTCTGATCCTCTGTCAACGGGAGATTTGACATTGACATTGGTATTGGCATTGGTATTGGTATTGGTCGTGACTGGTCGTATATTTTTAGGTCTGGGTGGGAGATGCATGGGCGGGGGTGGGAAGGCTATAAGATTTGTTGTCCCGTTCCAGCTGGGATGACCTTTTCTTCTATTGTGCGACTTGAGAGGAAGAGGAACTGAAGGATGCGACTTTTCTTTGGATCCAACCTCATTTTTGGGCGTTTTTTCCTTTTCATTTGTATTCTTATTCTTCCGAGCTTTTGTAACGGTGGGGAGTGAAACCGATGTTTGAGCTGTAGAGTGTTGTCCCAATTCAGTATTCTCACTATTCTCATCGTCATCCGTACCCTCTTGATTTCCATCCGTCCGTTTCTGTACACTCTTCATTTATATCTTTGCCACTTGTAATTTATTTAAACTGTAACTGGAATTGATTTCCCCCACATGACATGAAAAACTACAGTAACTAAACAAACATTTTTAACTGTCCTCAAATTAGTTCACTTAAATTTAAATGTCCACATTTCAAAGCATTTAATAGTTTTTCACAAAACGAAAACAACATTTGAAATTTCAAATGGCGGACAGTTTTAATTTCCATAACGATATTTTCATTTTTATGGGATTCATTCACTAATTAGTCTCTTTTTGTACATACCGTACATTTCCATTACATTTTTTACAGCATAAACCCACTTCCTCCGTTGTGAAGTGGCTTATGCAGAGACGACTGACCGTTTTATGAATTTTTAAAACTGAAAAGAATTTGCAGACTTGCATAATAATAAACAAGCACAATACATCTATCTACTGTCGTCCGTCTTAATTGCACATTGTAAATTTTACAGAGTTTGTCCTATAAAACAAAAAAATGCTTGTGATACAGATTTTCATCTTTCATCGTCGTCATTTCCTGTCTCGTTTGCACTTGCAGTTTTTGTTTTATTTATTTATCATCGGTTTAAAATTAGACATGTGTCTAGTGTCTAGTGTCTAAATTAAACCGATATTGTACAATATGTTAAAACTACAGCGGTTAGAGCAATACTTTCATTTTTCTTTTTTATAGAAAATCAAAATCAAAATTCAAGTGTATAGAGCGTAAATTAATTTTTTCCTAAATAATTTGAGTAAATTCAGTAAACAATAAAAATTATGTTTCGAGCGTTTTTATCCATCTTCTCAAAGTTGTGCACAGTTATTAAAAATATTCCATTGCTTCGTGATGTGAAAATTCGTCGGAGGGTTTCAAAGAGAATTTCATTATTTTTCATTGGCGTTGGCCTCATTTTTATTACAGTGTGGTGTACAAAAAATGAGACTATTAAAATACTATCTCTGAATATTGACTCTTTATCCATGTCAAATATTTCAAAATCTGGTAAATAAAATAATAACAATAATTGACAAGCTAAGTAGTCAAAAATTAAAATGAACTGAAAGTAATAATATATATATATTATTATAATCTATGATTTCAGAAAATATACAATGGAACGACAACAACAACAATGGCAAAGAGAATGAAGAGATGGCTTGTCACTTGCCAAAACTTCCTCTATTTGACCCCACAATCGCAGAATATGTGGACGAGGCACCTCCTTTTGTCAACTGTACAAGAAATGGAAGTCATCCATTAATTTTTGACACGGATTTAAAACGGACACTCATCCAACTCGTTGATCCAAGTGAATACAACTATAAAAATTGCTGCTATGTTCAATTTAGAAAGAAAAAGGGATATCTTCGTAAAATCAAGTAATATATTTTTTCACTTGGTTCTTTAGATTTTAGATTTTAAATCAGTCAAGATCCAAGATTCAAAATTAAAAAAAAAATTATCTATATTCTCTTATCTCTAATTTTGAATTTGTAGATATGACGAAATTTGTCATCCCATCACCGAAGAAAAGACAGTGCTCAGTCCACGTATTGAATTTCTGCAGATAAACTGCCTCAAGTACAATGACAGTGCATCTGAGACAGTCCCTGTGGATCTCTTTGGTTTTTTACCACCAAAGAAGAAAAAGAGTGTAGAGTCGGAGATTAACTCGGAACTGTCAAAAAATGTAAATCCGGATCAGGAAAAAGAGTCAAATACAACAGAGAGTCAAAGACGTGTAAATGTAATAATTTTGGGATTGGATGGAATGAGTAACATGAATTTTCAAAGGACGATGCCACTCTCCTTCCGTTTTCTCACTCAAAATCTTTCCGCTATCGGAATGAATGGATACACAAAGGTTGGAGAAAATTCCTTTCCAAATCTTGGTAAGATTTCAATTAAATTAAAAATAAATATTTTTTGTCCCACTAGCTAAAAAATATATGACGGTAAAATGTTAAACCTTAAAAAAAATTCTTTTTCAGTACCTGCTCTAACGGGTCACTCGGTTGATGAATTGATGAGAAAATGTTGGCCCACCAAGGATGACTACTTGGACAAGTGCCCATTCATCTGGAAAAATTATTCAGCACACGGCTATATTACAGCCTACGCAGAGGATGCGGCGCCGATTGGAACATTTGAATATCTCAAAGAAGGCTTCAAAATCTCTCCTGTTGACTACTACTACAGCATCCTGTTGTACCATCTTGAATCTCTCTTGGGGCATCAGGACATTGGGAATGCACAATGGTGTTACGGACCGCGCCTCGCTTTTGAAATTGTTCTCCAATTCGTTAAAAAAATGATGGTGGCCATGGGCGACACTCACTCATATTTCCTTTTCAATTGGGTCAATTCCCTCTTTCACGATGAGTTGAATGCGGGCCAACTTGGTGACAAACTCCTATTGCAGACGATGGAGTGGTTGGAACGTGGCGGTCATTTTAAAAATACCATCTTCATTCTAATGAGTGACCATGGAAACCGTTTCTCTGGGATTCTGGACACACTCCAGGGGAAAATTGAAGTTCGGATGCCGATGCTCTTCTTCAAATTTCCATCCTGGTTTACTCTTAAATATGATGAGGCTATTAAAAATTTTAAAAATAATGTGAATAAACTCACGACCCATTTTGACCTACATGAAACTTTAGTTGATCTCCTAAACTTGGAGAAATTGGAAAATTCTGCTATTCTCCACCAAGAAACGGGAGAAAATGGAAAGAAGAAGCAGCTCAAAAGAGGAATTAGTCTATTTCGACCAATTCCTGCAAGT
The DNA here is from genome assembly GCA_034698265.1 of Sminthurinus aureus. Lineage (NCBI taxonomy): Eukaryota > Metazoa > Arthropoda > Collembola > Symphypleona > Katiannidae > Sminthurinus > Sminthurinus aureus. Next base: position 2,823 of record JAQGBH010003210.1, on the reverse strand, counting down.
AGGACGTGTGAAGATGCAGAAATACCAGAAATTTTCTGTGTATGTCAGTTTAGAAAATCCCTTGATGTAAAGAATGATCCAGAAGTGACTCTGGCGAGCCGCAGTGTTGTACATCATATCAATGGAATATTACTAAAATATACACAGTGCAGAATCCTGGAACTGGACAAAGTGGGAAGTGCAATGATCCTCAATAGTGTCAAGGAACCACCATCATCTGAAGAAGAAGATGAAGATGAAGACGATGCCGATGGGATAGAAGATGAGAATGACGATAACCAAGAACCACTGTCATCAACAACGTCGTCAACAACAACAACAACAACAACGACGACAGAAGCTCCAAATTCAAATCGTCTATCTCTGTCTTTTTCTGTAAAACCAAGTGGTGCGAAATTTGAGGCTACTGTTTCCAAAACAAGTGAGGGAGTGTGGAACGTTTCTGGGGAAATTGTAAGGACAAATATGTATGCAAATCAAAGTTGGTGCGTGGATGAAGCCGCTCTTAAAATATTTTGCTTCTGTCAGTCATAATCACTTTTAATCATAAAAATAAAAATAATCACTTTCTGTCACATTAGTGTACCTCAAACCTCAAGTATTTTTCTAAAATTTTTAGTACACTTTATTTCTTCATCGGGAATAACAATTAGTTTATTTTTCAGTGTCAGAGCGAAACTTTTGAGTCGTATAATAATTCATATGGGAATATTGGGCAAGGAAAGAAACCAAATCTCGTTTCCTGTTTTGATGGTGTTTTGACATATTACATATAATATACATTCATACATACATATTTCAATTATTCTGTTTACTTCATATCTGGCATGATTGTTTACTGTTTACAGTATTGAATTTTTTAACTTTCCGATACCTTGGATTTTGGTTTTGGGTTCCCCAACGTTTTGAATTTTGAAACTTTAGTCACGTTCTCTTTTTCGTAATTAAAAAAACATGTGTAGTGGTGTAAATAGTAATTAGCTCAATTAACTCAAAGCGGTGATTCATGATGTTGAAGGTCACAACGTCCTCTCGTTTATCAGTCGGTTTTTAGCTTTAACTAGTGGGATAAATTCTAACGCTCTGTACAGTAATGACAATGACGCATTCAAATTTTCAACGACTTGAATAAACATTTATTTGTCTAAAAGCCGGTGTAATCTCTCTTGGTTTCTATAGAAAATTTTGAGTAAATCCACATAAATTCCTGTTGAATGCTTTTTAAATTTTTGTATTTTTGATTGTTTTTTCTATTCCATTCTGAATTTGGATTTCAAATTCGGGCTCAGTTCAAAATTTAATGCATTTTTTTACTTTACACCTATTGACATAATATTTTCATTAAATTGATTTCTTTTTTATTATTTATTATTTATGTCGCCGGTCGGTATTTCGTCAATTTTGTTTGTTGAACTTATTGATTGGTTGAATACAAAATTTTTGTTGAGTTGGAATCTGTTTTTTCACAGTACCAGTAAGTGCATATAAATTTGACTGTGAATTAAAATAATGGGAACTGGACAGAGATTCATTATTTTTTGGACTCTTTTTCTTACCTCGGTGATTTTATTGGGAAAAGAGGTTGAAGGTACTTATTACATATCACATGGGTTTCGAAAATATTAGATAATATCCGATATTTTATGTCAACATAGTTTAATCCTTAAATAATTTTGTCCAATGTTCAATGTTCAAGGTGCATATGGAGTGTGCATGAATTTTACCCCAGATGCTTGTTGGTTCAGCTTGTGGCCTCTCAATGAAATCGGGTGTAAATGTCATGATCGGGACTGCTCCTCAAGGTTCAGTTTTACTACACTAGAAGGATGTGTACCGTCTGGCCCTTATTTTAACACTGGTCGTTAGTCGTTAGTGATACATGTATTTGTTTCTTGCGAAAAAAGTTGCACAGGACACATGAGCAATTTCCCAAATTAATTACCTATAAGAACTGCGAATGTACAATGTAAACTAGGAAAAATTAATAAAAGTCTTTTGAGAACTGAAATGAAATTTTTACAACCTCCAACAAATTTTATTCATTGACCAAAATATTCATCATGCTCTTCTTTCCGCCACTGTTTTTCATACAACTTTGCCAATTGAAGGTCTTCATGAAGCATAAACTGGGCAATCTCAATGGCTGCCTCTAATTCCTTATGTTTGCTAGATGGCGCCTTGGACGGTGGTGTTTGCAAAGTACCGGATTTTGATTTTAAAGAGCTGTTTGTTGGACTTGGTTTTGAGGTGACTTTGATGATGGGTAGGGCAAGTTTTGAGCCAATTTTGCTCAATGACGTGTCTTCCTTCGGTTTCGGTTTAGGTGGGAGAAGAGATTCTACATGTTTTATAAATTCTACCAGCCATTGGTTTTCCGTGCTGAAACAACAAAAAATTGAACAATGCCGTTGTTTTATTTAAATCATAATGAAAATGATGAACTGTGTCTAAAATTTCAAAAAACTCTAAATTCCTCTTCATTTTTTGCTCTTACGTTGAATCAACCCATGGCTTTGAGTTTTTAAAGCGACATTTAATCATGTGATTCCCAAGGAGTTTAAGGGATTTGGATGTGAATTCTTTTCCTTTCGCTTTGCTAAGGATTTTGAATGTGGTGATTTTAATGAAAAATTGTAGGTCTGTGTATGAGTGTTTGTCACCATTTCTACTGGTAAAACAAGCAGGACAACCGTCTGCCTGTTTTTTGAAGAAAATTTTCAAATTTGCAAGTTTTGATATTATAATATTGAGCAAGTGGATAGGTAAACCCATGATCGAGCAGCAAGTTTCAAGCTGAGAAAATCGATGTACAAGTTTCCCGCC
>JAQGBH010003209.1:0-20739 GCA_034698265.1 Sminthurinus aureus | reverse complement strand
CAGAAAAACGTTTTAAAGGGGTTAAATTTGTGTTCGCCACAGTTACCTCAAAACCACAGTTCCCCCAGTTAACCCTATTTTCAGATTCAGTTTTAGATTAAGAAAAGAACGTAGAATGGATTTGTTTCAAATGTGTGTACCTTCATGTTTCCAAGTCTTTTCGTACGATCAAGTGCAAGTAATTTCTTTATCAAATCCTTAGCAATTCCACAAACGCTTTTAGGCCAGTCAATTTTCCCTGATAGAATTTTTTCATAGGTACTGAAAGCAGAAGAATCGAAAAATGGAGGCCAACCTACAACCATTTCGTATATAAGGACGCCTGAAAACATTCATAAGTTAGAAAAAATTTCGAAAAATGGAATAAGAATCAAATTGGATGTTTATAATGTCACGAAAGAATATTCTACATAGTGAAAGTAAAATTCTGTACATGTATTTATTATTTACCTAGTGCCCACCAATCCACTGCTTTATTGTGACCTTTAGACTGTATGATTTCTGGGGCAAGGTATTCGGGGGTACCACACAAAGTCCATGTTCTGTACAAAATTAAAAAGCATATTAAAGTTATTTCCAGAATTTTCTCAAATCAATGTATAAAACAACAACGTAAGTGTACGGAACAAATATTTCAAATTATCAAATATCTACTACCCAAACTATCATAGAATTATAGAATTTACCAAATAACAAAAAGATTCACACACAGTATAACTTATAAAAAAACGTTAATTTCATTCCAGAAAATTAAAGACATTGTGAAGTGCAACTTGTACGACAAATACAATAGCAGCAGATTGTATAAAAAGAAAAGTTCTTCGTTTGTTAAAGAGCTCGAGAGTAAAGAGAAAGTCAAACTTTTAGGAAAACAATTGTCACTGTGATTTCCTTTAGGCTGTAAGTAATGTCAATTTCCAACTCTAGTGTGAGAAAATTCTTGTACGTATTTGTATACAAGTGCAGTGGATATTTGATAATTGATTTGTAACTGTGTACTGTCTCTAATGGCGGGAAGAAATTAATTTTTCTTTTGGTTCTAACCTATCATGTAGCATTTTAGCGAATCCAAAATCAGTTATGCGAAGATGTCCATCCTTATCCAATAGTAGATTTTCTGGCTTTAAATCTCGATAAACTATGTGTTTTGAGTGAAGGTACTCTAATGCACTCACAATTTCCGCAGCGTAGAATGAGCCTATATTATTTCGAAAAACATAAGAAAAATTTCATTACAATTTACTAACGATCAAAAGTCAATACAAAACAAAAAATGGCCATGAGATTTGAATATGGAAAAAAAGTAAATTATTCTCACTCGTAGATGATGAAAAGTGACCAGCACTACGCAAGTAGGAAAACAATTCTGAAAAGAAAAGAAATTCCATTTGTACTTGTGTATCAAAATTCCATAATAACTTGATTACAAATTACAAGCTAAAATATCATGCTAAAATTGAATATTGCATAATATAGTTAAGTAAGAATTGAGACTTACCACCACCACAAACATAGTCGAAAAGCATGTATATGTTAAATTCATCAATGTGATGGCCTTTCCTGTAGAAAGAAAAATAAAAGTCAATTACACAATGTGGCAACACAAATATTTCTTTGATTTGTAATTTGAAACACTATTTTCATCCAAAAATACTTTACTTCAAAAATTATAAAAAGGACAACAGAATAAAAAAAACTCACATGTTAACAACAAAGGGATGTGAGACTTGTTGAAGGATGTTCTTTTCATTTTTCACGTGTTCAACTTGCTTCAGCCTGATGACATCAGTCAACGCCATAATTTTCAGTGCATTATACTCGCTTGTGAGACGATCCTTGCAGAGTACCACTCTTCCGAAAGTGCCACAGCCTGTAATCAAAGATAAGCAAAAAATACGTAATATATTATTGTCGATAATAATCCTTGTATTCTGATACTGTTTACATAATATCAACTGACTCATACTACGTTTTAACAAGGCAACAAATTACACATTACACATTAGACAACAGGATTTTCAATTTTCAACAAGCCAGACGATTTTTTAAAACCTGAATTTTACTACGTCATGTAATTTATCTAAATTCTAGTTTATGACAACCCGTCCCTAGACATTAGGCATGAGACACTAGACACATTTCTGTAAAAATAGTCTATCCAACCCTAATGCTAAATGTAAATGCAAAATGTCTATTTAATTCTTAATCATGGAAAGTCCATGGAAAAACTAGAATCTAGAAACTGCCTACGAGGAACAACTTCATCAATGTCGTGACAGTTTCTACGTGACATTTGAGAACGAATCTCCTCTTTTTCAATGTAGGATTTTTTTTCTATTTATGAAACCGATCTAAAACCAATTCAAAATAATTTCTAGCCAAAGTAGTTGAATCACCGTTATACAAACAATAAGTATGTTGCGTGTTTGTTGTGTAGATGAAGTATTAGGATTTACATTGGAAATTTACAAACAGCAACGACTACTGTACATTGTATATTGTACATGATATCTGGAGATATTTAGAAAATCGTGGTGTTGAATTCTGAACATTCAAGATTTGTCATAGGTTTTTCATATTTATGTGTGCTTGGGCGTAACATCTCATTCATACTCTCATTCTGAATTCTGACTATAAACAACCAGCACACAACATACAACATACAACAAGTATCGAGTATCGACTGCAGATGTGGAAAATACAAAATACAAAATACAGTATAGTGGAATGGAGAATGGAGAATATAGGTGATGACTAACAAGTGAGTTTGAAATCAAAATATCGTAGATACGTTTTACCATGACCTCTTCTTTCTTTAACTGTTTTGTTGTGAGTCTTCTGCTCTGTTTTGAAAAAAATTGGCACAAGTACTATTTTATTGAAGAGACAAGAAGAGTAAATGTAGAGTACGAGCAACAGTAGTAACAGTAGAAAAATAAAAGGTCTGGATTTGCCTAGTTAACTGTTAACCGTTGATTGCATGAGTTACATTGTACACTGTACACATTTTGCCGGCTCTCTTTTCTTCTTCCTACCACATCCTATTTAAACCACACCAACTTTGTACTTTGTTTGACACTTTTTATTTGCCGTCTTTTAGCTCCATGCTCATTTATATGAGAATGGCTCAATTAATTTATATGTGATTGAACCCAGCATCCAGCAGCAGTGGCGATGATGCAGTTTTATCTCAGAATAGAATCATAATATGAAATGTACATTTATGTTTGCATTTACAGTTTATAATGGATATTGTGCAACCTAGATACTAGATAGCTAGTTATTTTTCCAAGTTTTTTATAGGGAAAAACGTTTTTCAATTAAAGCTACATGAATAAGATTAATTAGTTAATGAACTGGATTTTTAGGTCAGGACATGTATAAAAATACAGAAAATGGGCTAACTCTACCATCTGTACTCTATTTACATCATATTGATTTATTTTTGACTTTTGACAAAGCAAAGGTAGTTCAAGCCAAGTCTCAAGTCTAAACACTAGCTTAACCGTCATCATGTTGTCATAGTACCTTTACCGTGTCTTTGCAAAAAAAGTAATAGATAAACCGGCATCCGGCATCCAGTATCCGGCTTGTGATAAATGTAAAATTTTGCTTTCTCCAAGTAAATTTTTTCGTGGATAATATTCAAATTTCATGTAAGTACTTTGAACGTTTAGAGTTGGGAGTTGGGAGCGTAAGAAATAATCTGGAAGCCATTTTCCAAATTACTTGACGAAAAATTTCAAATCCTAATCCAAGTTTAATGTTTAGAGATTTAAGATAAATAAGTCACAAAGCAAAGGCCATAACATATTACATGCAAACAACATACTAAAATAGAATGTCTATGTTATGAAAAGTTCATTTCACTGTGTTTGTACAGTGTGTCGATTCCAAATTCCAAGCTTAAATATCAAAATAAGGACATGCATGTTTTACAAATATAATATTATGATATGCGCAATTTTTTTAAACCATGTATCTATGAATTTGTCGTCAACATCTATTGCAAGTCTCAAAACTCAAGTCTCGAGTCTCAAGTACAGTTTTGCATCTCCGTTTTTTTGGACGGGGCTCAACACTCAACAAGATAAGGCATGAGAAGCACCAAGTCACTAATGAAAAATTACAAGTCAGGAAAGAATGAGTTGAGTTTCGTTCAATTTTATAAGGAGAAAAAAACTAGATTATCATCATTATTATTGTATTAAGTATTATACGGGGGTTTCTTTCCAGAACTCTAAGTTGCAACTTACTAGTTGCAGGAGTAACATGGTGAATCTTAATAACTCTTGTTTTCAAGTACATCATTATCTCCATACACTTTGTCTGGATCTTGCATCTAGAGGCTAGCGTCTAGAATCTCAAATCTAGAGGCTAGCAAGTTCCATGTTTTCACTGTTCATAAATTTTAAAATTACAGTTGAATATCCATTTGATGGATTACCTAAAACTCAAGTATCAAAGTTTTTTCATCATTACCTCTATTACCTAACATGCCATGGTATTACACATTACACAGTAAGAGATTAACATAATAACAAGCCTCTTTACTCTACCCTTACTTTTCCGGGGAACGAATCTAGAATACATACAGGCGAATCGTATGTGCAATGTACACCTATCTTCAAAAGATTACCATCTTTATTTAATGCAAACTTTAAAGTGTAAAGTGTAAAGACAATCTAAACAGAAAGAGTCTAGAGTTGAGAATCTAGAATCTAGAGTACAGAAAGTATTCGCTCCTTCATTTATTTTCTAGGTTCTAGGCTTATTTTCTAATTGCATAAACATGAATATTAAAAACTTGTGCATGATAATAAATCTGAGGACTTTTTAATCTGTAATTTCTCCCTACGCTTTTCTTCTCTTTCTCCTCTATGCCGAAAGTCATAAATATAGCACACACTAACAACAAACAACTGACTTGAGAGTACGTACTTTATTTTTATTTTGGTTTTGATACACACAGATGATACCCATACGTAAGTAAGTATTAAGTATGTATACGTGTAAATATGAAATGGAGAAAGCTTATTTTTTTGAGAACAGAAAACACAGACTTATAATGTTTACTGTGTACAGTGTCCTGTGTATTTATGATTCTATCATGCAGCATGGAGCATGGAGCATGGATGGGATGTGTTCCGAAGGAAGAAGAAAAACAAAATGTGCATTTTATAATTTGCAAAGAATAATTTATTACACATTTGACCTTGCTCTTTGCTAAATTACGGATTACGGATTACGAATACTTAAGATTTAAGAGCCTCCACAAGCAACTAAGTACGGCGTACACTACAGTTGTTATTATTAGTGCACAGTAGACATTAGAAAGTAGACACAGATGTGTTTGTGTTATTTCTGTGTAGTTGATAGTTAATATGATGGCCACTGATACTCATCTATTTGTGTAAATGAAGGGGAACGGTATTCAAACAGTTTTAGCCCCTTTCTCTCTTTCTCTCGCTCTCTCTATCACTCTTTGAATCCAAACAGCTGCTATTTATGAGGATCAAACATAAAAATTCAACATCAAAATAGAAAGCAATTAGGAGCAGCATGTAGAATGTACAATGTACAGTGTAAAAGTTAAGTACATGCGGAAGGTTTTGAGTTTCGAGTTTTGAGTTTTGAATTTTCAGCATTTTATGATGAAAATAATTGCGCTTCACAGCTACTAGACCTACCTACATCTGTAAAACTGTACAACTATGTAAACCGGAAGTACACAACTTGCAAGAACACAAGAATACATACCATGAAATTCCCGATCGGAATCCCAATACAACAGATACTGTAGGTGCTTTGAATTTGAGATTTGAGATGGGTCATGAGTTTTTATAATGGTTGCTTAGAATTTAGAATAATGTACAGTACTCCATTGAATATTGTAAGGAAAACGTTGTTTCTCATTTTGCGTTATTTTTAGACTTGGCGTCTTTATTTCCATTTTCATTCTTCATTTTGAATGGATGAAAAACAAAGAGTAAAACCTTTGCTTCAAGACAAGTTAAAAATATAATGCACTACTACTAACTACTAAGTATTAATTGACGATAGCTAATGTACAACACATTTGAATTTTGAATTGATAACCGGATGAAGTAGAAATTCATATTATGGTAGCCTTCTATTCAATGGCTTGTTTAGAGTTTAGAGTTTAGAATTTAGAGCAATTCAGTTTTGAAATTGCATGCTCAGTACTCCGTCAACTTTCCATTTACTGGCTGGAAGAGAAACAAAAACAAGGGGAAAATGCGGAGAATGGACAAGTTTTGTAAATTATGAAAACAAAACTATTTTACTTTTGCTTACATATTCTTTCAGTGGTTTGACTCTGACTCTGAAATTTTGTCTTTGTTTCTAACTGATAATTATACACTTGTACACTGCATATTGTATACACTACACTGTGTATTATTTACAGTAAGCTTCGGAGGATTTTAAAGTTAAACCAAAGACAAAACTTTATGTATCATCAACTTCTTTCCTCTGAAGCAGCCCTCACTCTGACCTACGTTCTATGTACAACGTACAATGTAAATTGTATATGAACACCAAAACTAATTGTATTAATTGCGTCTTTCAGTAAACAATTTGATTAAAAGCTTTACAAACTTTTCAACAACCATGTAAAAACAATGCAAAATATGTAGGGTTGAATGTATGTAGATTGTAGACTCTTGAATCTAAAATCTAGACTCTAGACCGTAGACGCCCTTTTGTATAAACATTCTGCATCAATAACGATATTTTTGGTGATTGCAGAATGTAGAGTGTAGCAGTATTTTATTATTCTTATTCAAATCTTCCTACGCAATAATTACGTACAACGTAGACAGTAGACAGTAAACACACACAAAAACTATACATCATATAAAATGTATAATAATCTATATGTTTATTGTGTTTCTGTGTGTGTTGGAAGAAATGATAACATGTTGTAAAATTATATTGTGACTTTTGTCTAGTATCTAAATTCTACATGTTCATCAAGCTAGTTCTCCTTTGAAACTCCGAATCTAAATCAACATTCTGCAGTGGAGCTAATTACTTCCCACTTTTTATGTAGTCTGCTCCTAATTTTGTAATTTTGACCTCAAATAAAGAATGAAAGAATGGATTATGGAGTACAAAGACAAGTAAAATAGGAGAGCGTAGGTTATCTGGTATCTAGTGTCTGGTCAAATTTATTTTTATTTACAATTACAATTACTGTTGCAATATGTTTCTGATTCTTCTGTCTGATGCCGTCGTCAACGACCCATGTGTAATGTGTATTACTCTAAGAATTTTAAGAAAACTCCCGTCTACCCTACATTACACTTACAGTTACACTTACGACGACACTGTATGTTGTACAATGTACATTTTACATTGTAAACGACAACCTCTTTTATGTTATGCTTGCACTATATATGTACACTGTACGTCCATTGATACTTGTTACAAGTTTAAACCGTAACAATTTAAATTTGGGTTTCATGTTGGATGTTGGGTGGGTTTTATACATGCAGAGAATCTCAAATTATCTTATTACTTATTAGTTACAATAATAATTGCGGTTTGCGGGTGGTGATGATTTTATTCCCTCCCAGGTTTATTTGTTTATGATTGTAAATTTTAACTATCCCTTGTATTTTTTTTATTACATTTCCAATTTCAACCACTGTAGAGAATAGTGATTGTAGTAACAAAATAGGACATGAGAAAAGAGACAAGAGACATCAGGCACATAATATTTATATTAAGTGAACGTGATCATTGATCATACACAATACATAAAGCAGAGTCCAATATCAGATCCAATTTAAAGATACTCCATATTATACATTATACATGATGTATGTTGTATTACACATTACACCCTTGATCAATGGACCTGATTTCTTTTTACTTTATGCATCACATAATACAACATACTTAAGATGAACAGCATCATCTTCAACATTTTATGTTACTCTTCCTTTGCACTTCCTTTAATAGATATGAATAGTGAATGGTGCAGGGTGCTTGGTTTGTCTGGATCACAAAGTTCATCCACAGAATTCTACCTACTTGATTCTCGGTATGGAATGCTTGTTTCTTGTTCTATTGGCCACTATCCATTAGACAAATAAACAAACAGTGCAGTTTAAATGTAACTGTACAATGTCCATTATGTTACAATAACAATAATCAGTTATTAGATCAGTTGCGCTTCACCTAAATGATCTATTCATGCATGTGATGTCCGTGTAATTCTTTTGTGAATAAACAGTAGTTTGTTCTGTCAAACGTCAAAACAGCTCGTAGTATCAATATTGATACAAAATGCACAGTTAAATGCCAAATACTAAAGATCCTGAACATTTTCAATGATGAGCAGGGGACAACCTTAAATAGAAGAACAAAAGTTCTTCTTTCCTCAAGATCATCATCGTCTTCATCTGTCATATCTTGACCTTTTACATGTAAATGCACCACATTTGTGTTGCACTTTGTAAATATACTACAGATACTAGGATTGTGTAAGATGAATGAAACGTACATAATACATAGTAAATCGATACATGATAAATGTTTTCTGTCTTTGACATTTTACACTCTTTTGAAAGTGAACTGCCCTCGCCACATTACAAATTCCAAATGATAACCATCTTCTTTTTTCTGATTTACTTTTAATGATAAGTAATGATGGACACAACAGTTTGTATAGCTGGAGGAGAATGCAAACTAGAAAAAAATGAGTGTGGGTTTTGGATTTTGGAAAGAAATTAGTAGCATGGAAAATGGAAATTGACGAAGGAGGAGGTAGTTTTCATTCTATGCCAAAGTGGCTTAGTTTGGCTGATAACTGTGGGTATTGGATAGCTCACTATGCGCATTTTGTAGTATTACATCCACGATACAGGATGAAAAATAGAAAATATAAGATAGACGATAGACAGCGGATAATACGACGACGAGAGGACCCAGTATCATCATGTTCTCTTTCATGTCATGCTTGCATCTGTACACTATACACATACATATACAATATACATGCAGATGTGTACTTACAGATTACAGACTTTAAGTTATAAAAGTTAAAAGTTAAGTTTATTTTTATGGAAAAATATGCATATATACATAATATTGTAGTAACTGTAATCTACATGTGTAGTGTATGCTACATCATGAATCTAGTTCTATGATGCGTCAACTCACAAATTACACCACATTTTCAATGTTTGTATCTGTCGTCTGAAGTCTCAAGTCTCATGTCTCAAATAGTATGAATACTGAATACAGATAGAAATATCGGTATAGCTAACTCTTTTTATTATTTTTGCTGAAATCTACAATCTTACACTCACTCATAAAAGGTGGAGTATCTGTTTGCGGATTTACGTTTGTGAATTTGTCTTTGTCTTCTCATTCTAATTTTAATGTTCCATGCCTGATTTTGATTATAAACATGCACCTATCATACCACTGTACGTATTACGTATCCTTGGCTCCATTACGTCTCTCTTCAATAGACACACACGTACCTTGTACACTGAGTACGTAAGCATCCATGTACTAAATGTCTAGAGGAATTTCTCACTTTCTAGTGCATGGATCTAGTGACTAGCATCTATCTTATTCTAGCTTCTTGTTACATTTTCCATCTTTCTACTGACTAGCGACGAATATTAAACACATTCACATTCTGTTTTTCGTTTTGAACACGTACGTACACCGCTATATATTTCTGCCAAAGTTTATACCGAGTTAAAACAACAAGATTGGCGTCTGTATCTTTCTCTCTCTCTCTTCCTTTCTCACTGCATCACACAAAATACAAAGGCTGAAAGGAGAAACAAAGGATGAAGTCACAATTTTCATCTTGACATTGTACATTTTTAGTTTTTGCATATATGTATCTAGCATATAGATTTTAGGTTCCAGATTCTAGATGTTCTGATACAGTCTCTGTGAAAAATTAATAGGTACATTTATTAATTGAATTCTACTACAGCATTTATACAGCTCCTGGTTCCGGATTTTGGATCCAGTGCAAATCTTGCAACATTTTCTTTGGACAGGAACTTTGAATTGTTTTTTCAAAAAAAAGGAAACAAAGAGACTTTTCTTGCTCATTTTGTATCTGGGATCACGCCCATTAAAAAATTCAATAGCTGTGTGAAGTGAAATCATCATGGAAAACAATAATAATACGAACCACGAGGTAAAACGAGATATGTACCATATGCGCAAGGCACAAGGAACATTGTGCATTCGTAAAGAAGAAACGAAAGAAAAGAACTGACAACCAAATTGCAAAGACGATACTAAAATCTTTTCTGTTGAAGAAACAGAGTCCATGGTGGCATACATACGTACACTTCAACGCACCATACCATACCACACCACATCACATAAAATAACAGCATACAACATATAACATACCTCATAAAAATAAACAGATTGAAAAGTTAAATAATGAGAATCTTGATCATCTCAATCTCTTTTTGGTACAGAAGCTGCCGCTTCATCTTCATCTTCTTCCTACCCAAACTCAAACAACAACATTTAGTATTTAGCATGCTTACCATATATATATACATTGTGCATGAATTATATATTATAATATATAATAGATGCACATGTATTTTTAATCCATTGTACGCTATTGTATATTGTATATATATTTTACCGACTGTAAACGTTTAAATGTTTTAAAATTAAACTGAGAAACGCAGAAGAACAAGAAGCAGAACAAGAACAACGTGTGCTTTCATCTCAAGTTGGCAACATTATGTATACTATTAATAATTAATTCACGTAATATCTTGCTCCATGTACTTATCCACATTGTTCCACAACACCTGCAACCAACTACAACTCTATGAATTACATCGACACACAGTTACTGTACTTTCTTTACTTGTGAAATGTGACATAAAATGCACTGTTTTGATTTCATGTGCATGAAATCAAATGGTGTTTTGAGAGGTTAAAACAATAATAATTACTTGAAAGGTTATTATTATCACCAAGTCTCTAATGTAATCTAATGTTCTAACGAATAGCAAGATGAAGAACCATGAAACATTTTATGAGGAGTAAAAAAGATAATAGAGGGTATGAAACCCAGTAGTTAAAAAGTAAAAGAAGCTATTTAGGCATTCAAATTTTCAGAAACCAGAACCAGAAATAGCAACACTTTTAGGTACTGAATAATAAATAATAAAGCGTGCCGTGGAACAACAACCTAATAAAATTTTATATATACATAAACTTGTAACAACATAAATTGCTGTAGTAAAAGGCTATTGTCAATTGTCCGTTTCAACTTAACCAATTAAACATATGAATTATGAGAAATTTCCTATAGATGGAGTTCTAAATCTACGTTCCCCTTAAAACGGTAGATTACAAAAGCATAAAAGAAAAGAAAAGTCTGCATGTGTAAATATGCATTAATTCATAATCATAATTATTGTTGTATTAAGTATAAAGTTTGTTTTTTTTAAAGAAAATAATGGTACAGTACCCTTGGTTTCGAATTACGGTATTTTCAATACAAATTTCCGCAGTGTACGGTGTACGGTGGGTGACCCTCAGCATGACAAGTAAAAATACTGCCTGTAATCAAAGCCAACAGTTTTCTACACCTCTTTATCATTTTGGCATCAAGCCTTTTTGTCGGCTTACGTAGATTTGTAGTATCCTTTGTACGTAGTTTGTAAACAGAAACAAGAAACAAGAAGTTTTAGGCTGGAGAACACCGAATTGAGGATAGATTTTACAGTAGACGTGTACCCTATAAATATATATAAATAGGTAAACCTGTACCTACCAAATTAGTTTTTAGTGTAAAGTTCTATCAAATTTTTTATACAAAGGCACTGCAGCACTAAAAACTCATTCATAATTATAGTGATAAATGGAAAAGCATATGGAAATTTGTATTATGTTTTGTATTTGTAACAAGTGTGTGCAATCAATGTACAATGTACAGTGCACATGTAGAAAAAGTACTACGTCTTTCACTCTCTTTTTGTCTTATCTATGTTACACATTGTAACCAAAACAGCAAACAAATTCATAATTCCACATATGTTTTACATTGAACTTGAAGCTCGAAGTTTTAAATCTGATTAGAATACGCATCATAATATTTTGGTTTGGTTTTATTTAATATGATAATGTGTATTGTTATTGAAGTGATAAGAATAATAATTTCATTATTTACTTGTACCATACACATAGTACATCAGCATTAAAACTTTTGCATAATGTATGACAAAACACATGAAACGTGAATGTTCCTGTTCAGACTCGAGGCTTGAGACTCGAGACAATTGGTATGTTTAGCACTGCAAAATGTAATATATTAAAATGCTTGGCATTTTATTTTATACATAAATACATTACACGATATTATATGTATGTACATAAATTATGTTTTCCATTTTCCATCATCGTCGTGGAGGAGTTTGGAGTTAGCAAAAGAAGGCGGTAAGTCTACTTTCTACATGTGTATGTGTGTGTGTTTGTGTGTGCGGCGTCTTTTTCTGTAAAACAAAAAAATTAAGCAGCTCTATTTATAATTTATTTACATGCATATAGACTATACATAGAAATGTAGATGAAAGTACAAACTGAATACGAGCTGAAGTATTAGCAGAGTAAATCTAAAAATATTCTTGCAAAAAAAATCGCATGCTATGTTTAAAATTGGTACTTTACATTACAGATTACAGTACACATGAATAATATGTATACCGTGTGCCAGTATTTACATATGCATAAGAAAATATAATATAATGTATAGGTTCCATGTGCATGCATGTAAATCGTAGATTGTAGATGTGAATGCTAAAATTAAAAACTTATGAATTTCAAATAGATTTTACTACACCACGGGAGAATTTTTATGGTTGGGTACGTGTGAATTACTTGAAAACTCTAATACTTCATTTTGCTAGTATTATGCAGATTGAAATTTTGCAATATATTATATGACACACATAGACATATTTATCTACACTCTACACTCTACACAATTAGCTGTATTTATACGTCTCAATTTTGATTACATGTTTTATTTTTATTACACACGGCTTGAGAAAAGACGGTGTGAGATGTGAGATTCAATGCGAATAGTAAAAATACATGTGCACTTAGATATAAATACAGCATGAGTTTACATTCGTAATTCGTATGTACTGTGTACGATCCTTACATATCATGTGCCTTTCATTTTACCTTTCAAATCCTGCTACAAATCAACATACTACGTCTCATAAAAGTCCTGTAGAGATAGGATTATTATTATTATTGCATTTCATATATCTCGTATATCTCTTGTATCACGGATTCATGGATTCATGGAACATGTTCAAGAGTTTTCATCTGACTTAATTTTAGTCATATCGCACACTTGCTCTTGGCTCCAGATTCTAGATTCTAAATTCTAAATTCTAGATTCTGAAAGTTGAAAGTAAAGTACTGAATAAAATTAAAACTTTTTCATCTTTGATCTTCCAGTATTATTCCTTGTTCAGTTTCATAGAAAAAAAATATCATGTATGCACTATTTTCTTTGACAGTCTTTATTCGTTTTCTTGGTTCTTGGTTCTTGATTCTTGAGTCTTGACAGACTTGCAAGTTGTAGCTGGTAAATGTTTAAGTAAGGGAAAATATACTAGAGTAAAGGCGTTCTACCAAAAGTATCTAGAATCTAGAATACAGAATGTAGAAAGTAGAAACGCCATTTAGCCAAAAAATAGTTGTGGGTGGACTTCACGTAGAGAACTAAGGCTAAACTGTCATTTATTAATAATGCTCACTGTTTGCTAACGTCCAACTCTTGTATTTTTTCTCTGTCTTAATCACAAATCAGACACAGAAATTACAAATTACTTGACAATCCACTGATAAAGGAAATTTTTTTTTCATGATTATTGCATATCGACTCTCCTTCGTTTTAATCAGTATCACTATTATTTCTCGAGTATCCGACATTGAATGAAGCAAAATTTTGAAAGAAAACATGCTAATATTTAGAATACACTCTGCAATCTACAGTCTGCAGATCATTTAAAAGTTAAGGAAGATGAAAAATAAACGAGAAATATTAAGCCATCCACAAGTTGAGAAACTCTTTTAATTATTAGTAAATGAGTAAAGCGGAAACTTTGTACTTTATTCAATAGCTTTTTCAAGTACACAACATCACTCATTATTATCATGATCATGATAATTCTACACATTTACTTTGTACTTCGAATTCTAAGTACAAAATTACTATACTCATTTTTCTTTGTTACGTATTTTCCTGTCATCATCTTTGTTGTTCTTGTTCCTCACTTTTCAATCCTCACCCTTTGTCGGGATCATGCGTGTTTTGTGTGTTGTGGATTCTGTGTATGACAATAATAAAAATCCACATTGCTACATGCAATCCGTACGAGTATTTGCTAATAAATAATGCATAGATCATAAATATGAGTTTTTTTCCTTTACTGAATTTTGCAAGATAATGCAAAGAGTATAAGATGAAGCATGAAGCAGGAGACGAGATATCCAGCGGCTGTGGCTGTGAAATGTAAAATGACTCCACCTTCCTTATTAGTTTATATGGTCAATGGACCATGTTTTACAATTTGCAATGTGTTAGCAATGACTTTTCCTGATTTTTTTTAGTTTTGATTATTCAGAAGAAAAGGGATGGGTCCACTAACTTATTACTTGTAAACTATTGTAATTAGATACTTTTGACCAAATATCTACACAATTTTCCTACTCATCACAAGTACACTCCTACAGTAATTTTGTCTCTCGTCTTTGTCTTTTCTTATTTCTCATGTCTGCGGTTATTCTACGGTCCGCAATGATGATTGAAAATCTCATGATCTACATGTATAAAATATAAAATATAAAAAGTATCAGTTTAGAGTTTAGAGTACATTGCTGGCTTTCGTATAGATTGTAGATTGCAGATCATAGATCATAGATTGAGGTTCATTATGTAAATGAAGCTGTAGCAATTATCCATAAGTTGCCTGCACAGATTTAAGACGTATTTCCAGCCTACTTGCTCCATATTCATTTTTTATGTCGTTTCATTCTTTCCTGGAAAATATATAATAACAAGAACGATGATACTTGATACTGTGTTGTAGATTGTAGACTGATTGTTCCAACAGACAAGAATAAGGATGCATTTCTGCGTAAACAACTAAATGTACAATGTCCAAGTACGTGTCATTGTGATGAGTGATGACAGATCACCATTCACCAAACACTTTGATTGATTCCTCATTTCTTTGTATTTAAGATCGTATATCAATTATCAACTGCATCCATGACATTCATTTCATCTGTCATCACTCTTGTAAATAAATTCTTAGAAAACTTCCCCTTCAGACGTTTTTCTTGACCTGTAACAATGGAAATGATTTGTCAAGTATTTCCTCCGCCTCTCATTTCTTTCTTTCTTATCCTGTTGGACAACTTAGACCTATGAGACATATTTTTTATTTTTACTCAAGTGAACTAGTTATGAAACATGATATTGGTATTATAAATATTAAATACGGGAAAAGGTTTTGTGAATGAAACTGATGCATTCTATACTCTAGAAAAATCCCGTCCAATATGTCCTTACTCCATACAACACCAATAAACATTGTCATCATATTATGCTTCAACTTTCAAATACAGGGTATAAAAATATGAACAAAAGAGTCTGTAAGTCTGAGAGGACGAGGAAAAGGTTAAACCCTGTCAGGTTTGTCTTACAAACAAGAAAAATAGAAAAAGATCACAGGTTATAATATTTTAGCTACGTACTTGAAACATTTGCATAAAATATAAAAATTCTACACAACTCTCATCTATCTATACACGGAATAACAACTTGTGCAGTCTGATATCATGATCTCATACACATCATTCACGTTTAAAGATAATCTCATACAAATGAAATCGTTTCAAGTTTCATTTATATCCCATATTCTGCATTGCACATATGAATGATCAAATTGTAATGGGAGTTTTCCATAAAATTCATATTACAATTGTTGTTTTAAGCGGCTTATTCAAGTAAAGTCAGTGGACCGAGCATGGTAACTAAATTCTGAATTAGATTGAGCGGAAGAATCACTTAAATCACTCACAAAAAATTCCAAAAATTTATCTACCATAAGTACTAAACTTGTTGGGAAACCAGGGTTTACTATTTATTTTCTTATGGAAAAAGAAAGTGAATACAATTCAATCATTCAGTTTCAATTATTCAGTATCAATCAATAAATTTAAAATTTTTTAATGAAAACAATAAACACTTCATTATTGGGAAGGTGAAATGCAAGTATCGTTTTGAAAATGAAAAGAGTTTGGGTTTCAACAAAGCTTCAGTATTCATATTGATACAATCATGCCAAAAATCTTGTAGTCAAAAGTCAATCCACGTCTTACGTATAACATATACACGAGAGTCTGACGCAAAACAAGGCACATGCGTAAGCCAAACATCATCAGAAGAGCCGTGTCATTTATCACGAAAATAATAGGTATTAAAATAATGGCTATTCATTTGAGTCTGTCGTTCATTTCCTTTGCATCATGGACTTTGCTTAACTTGAAAAATGTTATACGAGGTTTATACTTTATACACGTGGAGGTCGTGTAAGTTGTGGGTTGTAAGTCGAATACCTTATCATGTACATGATCTTGACATTGATCAAACTACATTGATTTTGATTCTTAAAAAACTGATCTAAAACATCGTTGCATTTTCTTTTCTATAATACTTCTATCGATTTATCGGATCTGACCATCGGCTAGATGTACACTACAAGCAAATACTAGAAATTTAATTGTGAAAAACAACGAAAACTAACCTCTAAAAAACTGACCAAGTTGTTTTCTATATTTTTTGAATCTACGAATTATCAACACCGTGTATACTTTATACATGACACATGTTCCATGTTCCATACTTGAGACTTGAGACTTGAGATTCACAGTTGTCACCATGTCAAGTCAAGAAAACCACATTTCCAAAGTTTGACGCCTCAAAATTTCGCAGTAGCTTTTTCATGCGTGAATAATGCGGTAAGTCAAAAAGACAGGTGATGGTCATTTGTCGTAAAAAGTAAAACGTCTTTCTTCTAAATAAAGCCACGTACGATGCACGATTCATTGAAAACATGTGACTGTTGATATATTGAAAACTTGGGACGGCTCAGCATCTCAACTATTGGCTATATACGACTAATAAACAAATGACAAATTATCAACTCCCGATATGCTGTTTAAAATAATAGTCTGATGGACCATAGTGACGGTGTCAGCACAGGAGAGAATCCCAGTATGTGCTGAATATAGTGTGGTGCATAAGGAACAAGGGATACTGTTGAATGTTGAACAGGCGGAGACAACGGGCAAAATGAAGCTTTCAGTCATTAATACTACACGTCAACAATTTGCCTTGATGCCCAAAAATTGGAATGATGGATGGAAAAATAGAATCTGGTCGTCAATTAGCACCAACTTCTGGAAAACCTGACAAGATATATTTAATATGTAGAATGTAGAGTGAAGAAACAAGGAAAGGAGAGAGAATCGTGTGGTTCCTATCACTACTATACATACGATATACGATATAATGACATAACAATAGAGAACACACTTATTTACGTAGATATGCAATTTTGCTTCTGTATCCTCAATCTTCAATCTTTACCCTCGACTTTCCCACTTTTTTTTAGTTAGTTTCCACCTGTCATCAAGATCGTTATGGAATGGGCGACTCCTTGGCATGACTACTGAATACTGAATACATTAGTACATATATAGGAAACCTTTGTTTGAGCGACGTGACGGCCTAGGTATGTAGTTTTTCATCTTTTTCCTCAGAACACATCCATATTCAATGATCAAAATGACAAATCATTTCAGAAGCCGATCTCACTCTTTTTACACACTCATTCTCATCTATTGTGTATTGTGTACATAGCATACATGTATATATGTCTAAAGTGGACGACATTCTTTAGTTCAATACTTGAATACAAATAAATGTTCCAGTGTACCAGGATTTTCTGCTCCTAATTTTTACGGGGGATTTTATTTTGCATCATTATAGCCAGAAAAATTATATGGCTTTTTTTTGTTCTTTAAATTTCTTTCACGTGACCAATGTGTTTTTCATGTGACTCGAGACTCGACTCGAGTCGAGGTACGAGAACTGAGACAAATTTTGTGACAAGAAACCCAAAAGAAAAACCAAAGATAGAATCAGCATAGTGACAATTGACAATTGACATTGAGTGTAGTTCTTATATGTATTGAAACGTGTTGATATACTCTTGAGTTTTGAGTCTTGAGTCTTGAATGTTGAACTGGAATTTAAAATTCAAATAGAGCTATTCCAAGCCCAAATCACGTTCTTAATTCCCTGGGATTTTTGTTTTCAACCTTTAACTGTCGATTTTCGATCTATGCGCTCGAGACTCCAGGTGTTGCTTGCGTGCTTGTAAAACTTGGCTCGCGATTTACCGTCAAAGACCAAGATTTAGGTAATGGAAAAAGAGTCATTATCTACATTCAAACTTCAACTTTAACTTGAAAACAAAACTCCTTTCCTCAACTCCTCAACTGAAAACTGAAACTAAAACATTCTATACCTATTCACTTTTTCAAAGGACAAAGAATTGCGCAGATGTTATGTAAAAAATGTTGTGCAGAATCTTTGTTTTCCCTTCAAAAACATGCATAATATACAAAACTTGAAATGACAAGTTGGATTTCGTGAGAGTGCATTTAGCAAAATTATACTTTTATTTTCATCGAGAAATTCTCTTAGTATTTACTGAAAGTATTTACGCTTTACATACATTTTACAGAAAATAGCAAATAATATGTATTATTATTGCTTGGAAATTGAAAAATTAATGTTTGACTCTTTTCCTCATCGTTCATCGATTTGATTGATATACCAAAGGAACCAGTTCTTGATTAAAAATATGAATTTCGTGCTCATAAAGTTACGCTGTATTTGGGTAGGGGGTGATAAAAAAGAACAAAATGGTATTGAGCGAAAGTTGATTTGAGATTTGAGATTTGGGATTTTTGCCTGAAATCGTGAACTGGAATTTACATGCCTTTGCTTTGTCGTAATTCAACATTAAAGGGATATTTATTGATTTTTTTTTGTAAATATTATTGAAACAGGAAAGTTCCAGCCCTGCAGCTCCTTACTCAATATCTTATTATGTAATCCCATAAATGCTTCACTAAATCTACAATCTACAGTTTCTATATGTAGATCATAGATGTTGGAAAGGTAGACGCCTTGACTTCCAAATGTAAAAAAATTCGTAGATATAACATACTATACATATGGAAGTGGCAGTGTATGTAGAATGTATAATGTACAATGTATAAAATTGTACATTGTACATCTGTAGGTTGTTACCCATTGTTATTTTAATTCTGCCTGGTTTGGTTTGAGAAGGATCATGTATCGTAGCATTTATGTAATAATAATATTGTACATTGTAAGTCTTCATAAAATATGCAAATTCATTGGATATTTCTTCTCATAATGAGGTTTAGAGTGATTAATAGTACGAGTAGTTGCCTTCAGTCATTGATTTGTTTTTTTTCAATCCATTTTGTTTTGTTCGATTCCATATTATTCCATTCGATATTGGATCTCAAGTACATTTTTTATTATTTTTTATGTTGTATCAAATCCAGTATCCAGTAGAATGTAGAATATCAAATATAAGATATGTACAATGTTCAGTGAACAGTGTACACTTTATAACTATACAAATTTGTAAAAGAAGCTTCTTTTATCATTTGCAATAATTGAAATGTGAACATATACACTATAGACTGCATCATTTTGTGTGGGAGGACTGGATTACAGAATTGGGATAATCTGTATACTCTATATGTGTGGTGTTTGTTAGTGTTAGTTTTTCCTTCTGCAATAAAGAATAAAGATACAGTGTAATACAATTTACAATTTAGGCTGGAGAGAACGTGGCTATATGGTATGACTTGCTGATATTAATTGTATCAGGAATCACAGTGACATAATAGAAATAATGGAATTTTTATGTTTGTATTCTAATCCGGTTTCTCAATTTCATCAAGAGAGAGAGGGAGAGTCGAATGCCATTGAATTACGAGAAGCTCAATAGGTATTAGCTACATGTGTGTTTTGTACAAAGTTTTTGTTTTTTTGCATCTGATACACTGATAACTGATCAAATGAATTGATTCGTAATTCGCAATTTCCAAATTGGAAATGATAAATCCTTTTTATCTGATTAAAACTTTGTTGTATCAACATTGAGATTTGAGATTTTCTACACAATTCACGATTCACAATCCAAGCTGAAATAATATCATTTGAAGAAGTTTTGTTAGGAGATCTATAGTATGTATTCTGTGTTGTCTAATCCAATATCAAATATACAAGAATAATGATATACGTAGAAAATACAAAGTAATCAAAAGTAAATGGGTAAAGGTATTTGTAATGTGAAATTGACGCAGTCATGATTTTTAAATCGGCCCAAATTTCACATGTGTGTTCTACACCAAAAATGAGCTGAACCAGCCGCCGGGAAAAAAATTAATTTTTACCTGGAAGGGCGTGGGGGACGTTTAAAAATTTTCAAAAACAAGAAATGTGCATTTTCAAACCACCATAACTTAGTTTCAAATGGGCCCGATTTCAATTCTGTAAAAACCACA
>JAQGBH010003208.1:0-20750 GCA_034698265.1 Sminthurinus aureus | reverse complement strand
ACTCTTTATAATATTTTTTCTCTAAATTGAGAGTACATTATTTTTTTGGAATTGAACTCCCTTTTCTCTCAAATGTCTATTTTTCGTCTCCGAACTAGGTTATGATGTTACGTAAGATTTTGCATACACGATATATATTTTATATTTTATAAACAATCACACTAAACAAACATTTTGGAAGTCTATTTATTTGTTTTATATGCATGTGCCAATAACGATTGATGATAGTTGATAATATAATTGCTATATTTCAGTATAATTTAGTGTTTAATATCATTATGATGTAGTCTATATGCAAAAATTTTAATTTAAAAGCATAATGTATAATTTCTGTTTTGATTATGTTTTTTTTTACAGTGCTGTCAAGCTCTATGTTTAGGAGCATTTTTGGCTGAAAGTTGTTTGGATGATGTATGCAATTTATTGAGTATTTTGGAACCATTATTTGGAGCTAAACCAAAGAAAGGGATCAGTGAAGAAGAAGAATTGGTCGATGATGGTGGTAGTCCATCTAGAGTTGTCAAGATTCCTAAAAATGTTTGTGGAAGCTTAGCCGCAAGTGCTATTTCTAGTTGGTCACTCCTCATAACTCTAATGCCAGTTGAGTATCTGAAACAACGTAGTATAAAATGGACTCAAACACTTTTAGGATTATTAGATCAGCCTGAATTAGAAGTTCGTTTAAATGCTGGTGAAGCTCTTGCATTATTATCTGAAATTTGTGACTTGTATCCTGAATCAGATGAAGAAGAAGAAGATAATGGACATTACTCTGGTGAGGAAGAAAATGGAGAGAACCATCATCATACTTCAAATGGAACAACTAATGGCTCAACAGCAACAAATGGCCACTCTAATAATTATGGTTATCCAAAAGTCAATGTCCGAGCTCTCGTTGCAAAATTACGTTCATTATCTGTCGAGTCTCATAAATATCGAACTAAAAAAGACAGACGACAACAAAGACATAGTTTCCGAGATTTCTTGCATGCCGTAGAAGATGGGGAAGGTCCAGGACAAGCTATTAAATTTGGTTGTGGAGAAGTTTTAGAGATTGATACATGGGTCAAGAAACGACAATACGATGCTATTGCTCAGGTATGTCTTCCTTTTGTTGTTGTAGATAAATTGTAAAAAAACATAGTATTTTTTTTTGTACTCAATTGCTTAACACAGTTGCATTAACTCTTGCCTATAATGTTTTAGATACAAATTTATGAATACTATAATATTATGTATAAATCATTTCCAGCACTACAGATACATGTGTATGTACATGTATTGTGTTGTGTATGTTATATGAATATGATTTTTATATAAAATTAACAGGTTCTTGGCTCCGGAATTAATCGTCATCTTGTTGATAACATTCTTGTTCGTCAAATCATGGAACTAGGAGCACCTCGTCCTGCATTGAATGATGGAGGTTATGGTGCAAAACAAGCAAAAAATGAACGCCAATACATGAATGCAGTTAATTTCAAGGCAAGATGTGTATCAAGAGGAAAATCTCGAGACCGAAGAATGGCTAATTTATCTGAATTTTGATACCAACTTTTAATTCTAGATACAAATTTAAGGTAAATTTTGTGGTATTAGTATATAATAATATAACTCGCGCAAATTTCAAATTTCAGTTGATTCAGTCTTTTTGACTACGTCTCGCAGTACTTTAATAATCTATGATAGCAGTAATGATAAGAATAGTATATAGAATATAGGGAATAAAATAATAAAAGCATAATAAAATGTAAATTCACTATTGTTTATCTTTATTGTGGTAATTAAACTTAAAGTATCCCATAAGTATGTTGTTATCCTATAACATATTATTAAAATACGCCTTCACGACTGTATTAAAATACTTTTTATGAAGTAGTATTATTCTAAATTGTTCTTATTGAAGCAAACTCAAAAGTAACTAATCAAATCAAACTCAAAAACATTTTTCTACAATTTGTTGTAGTTTAAATCATGTTCTTTGTAGAACTGTAAGAAATATTACAAATCAATTACGAATCACCTAGTAATAATAATAGCATGTCGTATTGATCTATGATAATAATAATGAATCAGATAATTCATCGACTCCCTTCAAGTATTTAAACTATTTTAACATTTAGGTAATAATCATTATTAGTAATAAAAAACAATATTATTCAAGCACTACAGATAAACATCGCAAATGCTTAGGATTTATTTTAAAGCAAAATAATAATATTATTATACATCATAACAGTAAAGAGAAGTATATATAATATAGTATGATAATATATATTTTGTGATACCTAATATTGTAATGATTTTTTTTTCAAATAATAATATATCTTTTCAATATTGTTATATATATATATCTTATGGCGTCGGAATTTGGTCATTATTATTGTTTAAATATTATGATAAATTTGACCAAATGATAGTGAATCTAAAATTTTTATTTGATTTTGTTTTGTATGATAATAGTCTTGTGTAAAAAAAAGTTCCTTTACTATCGGATTTCGCATACTTTCGTTGTAATTAATTCTACGTCAACATATGTATTGAAAACAAACGTGCGGTAAGAACGCATAATAATATATATATTATAATTAACATAATATTCTGAAACATGATTATTATATTGGCGTTAAGTTTTGTTATCAAAGTAAATACCTATGTAATATTAAATATATTACACATTTATATTATTTTGCTTCATTAAATTTTTCAACAAAAGTTTTAGTAGTATATAGAATCTGATTGCATTTGTTTTAAATTGTTTTCGTGGAAAAGTAAAATATTTTATGCTGTATTTTATCGGATTTTGAGAAACAAAACGAGAACCAATTTATTTTATTTTTTCTCTGTCGCCTTTTTCAAGTTAGGAATAAATTGTATAAAATAATATTATATTATGAAAAACAGTACTGTATTATTTGAGTTTTTAAGAGTTAAGAGACTAAAAAAAATATTATGAGAAACAAGGGATAAGTAAAAAACATAAAATTATAATGTCAAAATGATTTTAGAACATTTACGAAAACTAGTTTCTGGTTATAATATTATTATAATAGTGTATGATGATGTATATAATATTGTAGTTTTATCGACAAAAGTAATACACATGGTGGTTGTATCTCACACACTCATATTAAATTGTACAGATATAATACACTTTGAAAAAACATTATAAAGTGCGATTGAAAAACTATATATCATATATACAACAAATTCGAGTGTTGCTACAAACATACAAACATAACGGACTTTTAAGTAAGATATAATATTATATTATGGTACTTTTCCAAATATTATTAGTCTAATAATTATAATCATAATAATTACTATATTCTTATTGTAATGAATTTTAATTATAAGAAAAAGTTGTGTGTATGAGTTCAATTACTTTACAATTGACATCGCAAAATGTATACATGTATATGTGCATGCTGGTATGACAAAAACATGGAGAAAATGGAATGGAATGTACAGTAAAAAAAAAGTAAAATTGAAATGTGTCTGTATTAGGTAATACGGGAGTATCGGGAGTATCGATGCATGTATTTCCAAAATAATCATAATGTAAAATATCACGACACAAAAGAAATTGACGATACTGTAGAGAAATTATATAAAAGAGTAGAGAAATTAATAATAATGTTTAATATTATTGCGTATGTATATGTAGCTCATTACATATTGTATTACATAATACTAAAAGTATGTATAGATTAAAGATGGTTTTGAATAAATTAAGAAAAAACGTTCATTAGTTTGTAGAAAAAAAAGTACGCATACAATAATATATTATATCAATGTCAATTTTTCAAAAAAAAATTTAAAAACGGATATAAAATTTAATATTGTATGATTATTGGTATCAAACGTTTTTAATAACAAATTTTAAATGGATTTGATGTGAATAATAATATATTATTAATTCTTGTCACATATATACTATAATATAATATAATATCATGTGTACTTATGTGTTTAAAAAATTTTGGGAAGCATTTTTATTATTACTCTGAGAAAAAAATGAATAAAAACATGATCAATTGGATGCAAAAACAAAACATAAGTTGAAAAGGACATATTTTAAAGTTACTACTGTTTTTTAGCTTTTTTTAAAAAAAAATTATTACATTACATGACATTATGCAACAACAATGAAAGATCACTACTTACATGCTTGCACACAGCACCATTTTCAAGCACAAAATGAGCAAAAGCATGTATAGCGAGTAGTGATCGAAAATTTCTAAGATTTTTTACTGTTTTTTCAGTAACCTTTTTTTTTAAGAAAAGTGTCTCAAAAGGCTCATACATTGCATTGGTATAAATGCAGACAGAGGTGAATTTTGTGGCCAATTCAAACCGAAATCGGATTTACCCGTTTTGTATTTTGTGTGGAACCCACAGTATACACGTACATACTTATACACGACCAATTCCTGTACAAATAAAAGTGTGTGTAAATATAATAATTAATATTATTATTATAGTTAATTTTCCTGAACAATGAGTAGTTTAGCTAAACAATATTGTCAAACAAATTAAAGTCAATCTCAATTTACAGCTCTCCAGTTAAAAGAAAAGGTAAAATGATTCAAAGTTAATAGATTAATAGACAAATTAAAGAAACAAAAAGTTATTATCTGCACATATACCCCCATTGCCTACACTACTACTATACTGCCACAATTATTATTATAAATCAATATACTAGATGTATTAAATAAAAAGTCATGTTTCATTTTATTCTTGGTCCTAGGTCAAACGTCAAGAGTCAAGAAAGAGAGCGTATAATATAGTGTATACATAAGCTAAATTTTAGTTATCATTTAATTACTATACAAGAAGAAGAAGAAGACGAACAAAGCAGAGTACTGTGAATGCACCACTTCTTATAATTTATAATAATAATATTATTGTATCAACTATTACATTTTACATTTTGTTGTTTTAAAACTGATAGTAAAATACATGTGCTTTTTTGAGAAGTTTGAGAATCAAAAGTGTTTATATAGTTTATAGAATAGTAAAGTCAATAATAGTGGAATCGATATCTTTTACGTTTTTGTACGACGACACCGTTAGAACTTGGAGCAGATAAACAAAACATAATATTATTCAAGAACAGTAATAAAAAATGTACGGCTTTGCTAAACGGATTGAAGACTTAGAACGACAAATAAGCGTTTTAGAGACCAAGGGAAGAACAGATGACAAATGGAAAAGATCACTTGAGAATTGGCTTCTTCGTAATTTTGATTTTGATATTCAAGAAGACTTGACAAAATTTTCAGATCCTGATGATGATAATGATTTAATTACTGATGGAAGAAGATCTGAAGAATTACAACTTTCTAGCTATGAAGAACCTACAGTTGTCAATTATTTACATAATTTCCCATTAGGTCCAAAACAAGTTTACAATAATCCACACTTGATTATTCAAAGTCAGTCATACAGTAATAATAATCATCATCCTAATAGTAATACTCTATCTGATGAAACTAATAATGGTTTACAATTTTCAAAAAATATTCTTAACAATTCAAATTCTACAAATACTTCATCAACTAATAGTAAGAGTCATAATCATCGAATTATTGATAGTGAATCCACCATTAGTCAACAACTACTACAACAACAACAACCATTGTTGTTAAAACCAGCTCATTTGAATTCTCAAAAAACACTTACAAGTTTACAACAGCTCTCTTCTTGTTCTTCTACAACAACAAATACTTCCTCCTCCTCATCTCTATCTCATTATGATAACAACAATTCAAGCACTAATAACAATAATAATAATAATAACATTCGAAATAGCAGTAGTAAAAATAATTCGAATAAAATAGAGCGATCTGAACAAAGGCGAAAATCTGTCAATTTACTTAATGAAAGAAAATCAGCAGCCACAACACCCATCTCCTTACAGAAAATTGATTCTTCATCTTCTACTACTACTACCACGAGTACTCTGCCTAGTGTTTTGTCTTCCAGTAAAAACAGTCATCTTAATAGTAATAATCAACATCCTAATAGTATAATTGGAAGTAATATTACATTAACTCCACTATCGTTGGCATCGAGATCATCACCATCCCTTTTAAATAATTCAATTGCTCAAGTTATTGAACATGGCTTGACTGACGCGGAATTGAATATAAAACCTTTGTCTTCTTCTACCAATTCTTCTATTGCTCACTATAATCTATCAAATACATGTAATTTAATTAATAACATTCGCCATAATGTCACTAGTCTTTTGAATATATCGAGCTCTCAATCTCAACAACAACATCTAAAAAGAGAGCCAGATCTTGAACAAGCTGATGATGAGGATGATGAAGGAGAAGAAGAAGAAGAGCATGAACAAGAAGCTGGGGAAGAAGATGATTTTAACAATGTACCGTACATACAAACATCACAGCTTCAAATACAAAAACGTAAGATCAATATTCATATTATCGTTTGTATGTATATGAAGAGTATACATAGTATAGTAGTAATTATAGTAGTAATTATAAAATTATACAATTAGTTTAAAAGAAAACAAACAAATGAACTAGCTATAAAGTAAAAGTAATATAACAATATTATTATCATTGTAATTTCTAAGAATTTACACTCTATTATAACTTTTATAGGAAATGTCCAAAATCATCATGAAGAATCATCAGATGGACGTAATTCTTCAGTTGACCTTGACATGTCATGTGAAGACATGGAGGAAATAGCTGATTCAGAAGACACTCAAAACCAAACTCGTCTTAATTCTGGAAAAAGCTCAACTGGAGATGCTTACAAAGGAAATTTCTTTTCTAATCATCCAAAAACTCCTTTACCACAGGTTTGTTTTTAGTTTTTAATACTCATATGATGTAGTATAAACTATAATAACAATTATTTATCTATAATCTACATTATATTGTAGATATTTTAAAGAAATTATAGTGTAACAAGTAAAACCCACGCGTCACATGACGGGCGGGTTTTACTTGTTTAATCGTATTAATCTGTTTGATTATAAACTGAATAATTAATCATTTATATTATTAGTCATTGCAATTTTACTCATTTCTCTGATGTTTAATACATTTTAGGTTGCTCGGAAGGAAACAGTTTGTAATTTTTGCTGCAAATCATACTCATCTCAAACGTATTTAAAAACCCATATCGACGTCGTACATAAAGGCATGAAAGCTTTTAGATGTAAACTTTGTGGTGTGTCTTTTGGGTAAGTCGATATGATGTTATAGTATTTCATTAAATATTACTATTCTATTTAATATTATATTATTGTGTAATTATTGTTCTTGAACTTAAAAGTTTGTTTTTGACTTTGAAATTTTGATAAATAGATTTAAGAGTGACTTGACACGACATTTGAGGAGTCATCTAAAATCCCAAAGAAAAACAACAAACGTCGTTTAATCTCACGTAATGAATTGTTATTAATAAGACAAAAAACGGACTTCGGTTGGAGATATTCGTCTGGTGCGTGCAAAAAAATATATATTATACTATAATATATAATATAAAGTAGTATATGTAGCTATAAATTGAAACACAAAATACAAAACTGAGCTAAGTCTTAAAAATAAAATTTCCTTTATGATTAAATATTATTACGCTTACTGTAGTACTATACAAAAAAAAACGAGAAACATTAAAACACTATATAACAAAGAGGTTAATTAAGCGCAACGTACTATTACAAAGTGCATATATATAATATATATATATATCTATATAGGAGTTTAAAAGATAATTATATAAAATATATACAACATATTACAAAGAGAAAGTATAGCCAGTATTTTCACACGTTCTGTGTTTTTTTCTCTGATTTGTGAGTAGAATCTATACCTGACAAAAAAAAATGAAATTCGCAAAAGAAAGTTACTAAAATCGTGCGTTGTATGTGCCATTGTATAATGCCATGAAACTGTGCTGCATAAGATAGTCAGTTATATATTATGTACTCAAAGTGCTTTTTGACTTTTTGGTTCTCTATAAAGTTATTTAACAGATATTGGACGTTATAAAGTAAAACTAGTCAAAACAAAATCTTGTTCAAAAGAGATTATTTTATAAATTTGATTTTTTTTGTTGTAGCCTAATACAACTTTTAAGGGTGCGAGTAACTTTATTTTAGTATATGTATCCAAATTGATGAGTTTATAATGTGTCCTAAAATTTGTGATTTTTTATTATACACATTTGCAACTTGAAGAAAATATACATGCAATGTGAAACTGGTGACTCAATTTTTTTTACAGCATGCTGTGTACTACGATTTACGATCTAAGAATGATGAATATTATAATTTTATTGACGTGTTGTACATAAAATAGATGTATTTCGTTTACGTTTACGAACTGTTACAAGACACAAAACTACAAGCTACCTATAATACTATAGACACTTGCAGACTAGGACTTGAAAGTAAAATTGGCCGTATAATATCGCCTGAGTTTTTGATAAGGGGAAAGTCATTGGTAAAATAGTCAATGTAGTTTTGTCGACATTTCAAGTCATTTTTTGCCATTTTTAAGATAGATACAAATGACTTGAAACTGAGTCTGTACACCTTTACTTATTATCATGTCATGAATGAATTTTAAAATTCAAAAAATTAGCTCAGGTAAAGTATTATTATAATTATTATCACGATTCCTACTAATTCAACAAGTGCATGAACATAGTTACAGTTGATTAAAAAAAATAACATAAACGATTTTCGGTTACTGGTTTCTGCAAACTGATATTAACGTATTATCTCAATATGCAATATAGTAATAGTAAAAATTCTAGCTCGATGTAAAAGTATTTTGGTTAATTTTATCGGGTATTTTACATAAACTAAGTGCATTAATAAATGTATAAGTATATATATATTATAGGAATCCAGAAATAACAAGGGAAAATTGTAATGTTAATATAATGTATATATATATTATTCTTCCCTTCAGCTGTTTTAGATTGTCATCGTCGAATTTAGATCTGTTTCCTTTTTAAATCAGTTTTATAGTATTTAGTATTTTGGTTTGAGCAGTAAAACTCTTCAGTTTTGTAGTTTTTATCGTTTTAACAAAATAATACACATCATGTTATAAATTGTGTACTAACTTAAAAGAAGAAAAAATAAGCTAATATCCTAATATATTAAACCAGTGGTTAGCATTTTATATATAAAAACTATACCAGAGCACGGGAAATATGCATTACTAACTGTATAGTATTAAAAATTAAAATATTATACAATTATCATTGAAGATACAATTAGCGTAACAAAATACGCCAAAATTTAGCAGCTAACTAAAGCCTTAGGGGTTTCGAAGAATTCACTGAAAATTCTGTAGTCTGTTATACATAAATAATGTATAAACTAGAACAAAAAATTTATATATAACTCTATATACTCTATAATATATTATGCACACAGTTTTAAAATGTATTTGTTTTAGAAAAGCAAAGCATTTCATTAGTTTACAAAAGCTATAAATTATAACTACTTAAAAATATTACACTGATACTGTCTACATTATTCATTATTATGATTGGTTATTTTGAAAATAGAAAATTACAGTAAAACGACTTTTTCTTCTTTTATGTAATAATTAATAACACATTTACATAGTATATTCACTGCTTTATACACATATAATATACATATACAAAATATGAGAATACGTGGTTAAATGAAAGCTGATGTAGTTCATATGATATACACACACAATGAGTATAATATAATTATTCATTTCATTATAATTTATAAAGTACATAAAATAATGGTCATATTCAAACTATTATAAATAACACAAAAATAATAATAATTATTCAAATTACTGTTCATATGAATAAGTAGTTCCTAAAATATACCTATCCAAAAGTATACACTACTATACATTATAATTACAGTTTCCTATTCAGTCTTCTCTGTTTGATTTGACTTCCATCCACTCAATTCAAGTTACGAAAGCTCACTACAAAATACTCTGACATAAAAAAGATCTAAATTTCGAATTTAAATTATAAAAAAAGGTGAAATACATATATATATAGGTTTAGTTAAAAAACACAAAGGTTATTACTTATTACTATTTAAAATATACACTATGCAATTATTTACTGCATAACAGCAACATGTATATGCCATATCATAAAAAGGTTAGTCTATTAATTTCAATCTAGTAGTTTATAATTTATTGTGTTTAGTGTGTATATATATATTATTATTATATAAGTATAATTATACAGTTTTTATAGACTCGACAAAGAAGAATGCAGCTACAATTGCATCAGTGATTTCACAAGTTCTTGTTTATGAAACTTTTTCAGTGCGTATAGAAAATATTTATGCAATATATATTATTATAGGATTTCAATTTTTTTCATGGTACAATCAAAAGAAGACGACGAAGACTTTTCACGTCTTGTTTTATTTTATCATCATCAGTTACAAGGAATAATGGCTCAGTGGCTTGTACTTTCGTATAATACTTATGTTATGTTATACAACTTTACCTTAATTACTTTTATGTGTTGTATGTTTATGTGGTACGTGGTACATTAAGATTTATGATGCATGCGAAGATGAAGTATTATTGTTGTATATCTCTATCAATACAAATCAATGCGTGTGTTATATCTGTTATACGTACGTCATATAATTATTGTTTAATGTGCAAATTGCATGTACATATAATATTATATTATGTAGGTTCACGTAAAGATGCTAAAAACTGAATACTGAATATATATACACATATTGTACCTATATATATATGCGAATTTTATGATTATATTATTAGTCTTAAATGTTAAATGAGGCGAATATTATGTGTATTCGTAAAAAATGTACTCTCCCGTTTTAATGATACAGATATCTATATATTATTATTTTATGCCATAATCCATAATAATATATGTATCTCTACGATTATTAATTTTTAATTATCATCTATTTGCATGTAGAAAAACAAATTCTTTGTTTTCGTTTTTGTTGTTGTTGTCATTTGTCATTATATATTTTGTGGCTATAATTTAATTTTATGCTCATTATTTTGATCTTATTATTTTGTGAGTTTATTGTATCTCAAAATGAATAAAACTCTATTTCTCAAAAAAAAATAGAGTAAACTGAAAACTACTTGTATGGTTGTCAAAATAATTAGTAATAAGTACTGTGTAAACTATATAAATATAATGAATGTATATTGTATTTATAGAACGTCGAAGTCGAATAGTTATTATGATCATGATATAATAATAACAATGAATGGGAAATGCTAATGTCAAATATATACAAGATATTATACAAAATATATTATAAATTATAATACAACATGTGGATAAATTCGAAAGTGAAATTTCGAATGTCGAATTCAAACATTGTGAAATGCCATAAAATGTCATATTATATGTCGCAAATGAAAATTAAAATAAAAACATTTAAACAAATAAATGAAATGAAAATTTGGAACAATAATAATATAATGATTTTTTAACTCAGCATTTTGTAACTTTTTCAATTTTGACACATTTTTCTAACTGTAATTTTTTGAACAATATTTGCATAATAATATATAAAAAAGTTCAGATTTGGAAGTTGGTCCCAAAAAAAAATGATTGAAGATTCGAAATAAAATTAAAAATACATAAAATATTACGATGACTTCAATAATACACACGGGATTAAAGAATAAATTTCTTATTCAAATTTGAGTCCTTGTGCTAAAGGAAGTTCTTTTGAATAGTTAATTGTAATGGTTGATCTTCTCATGTACTGTTTCCAGGAATCAGATCCACTTTCTCGACCCCCTCCAGTATGTTTTTCTCCTCCAAATGCCCCACCAATTTCTGCACCACTCGTTGGAATATTCTGGAAGCGTATGAAAATCATGTCCATAAAATTTACATAATATTTCATACAATTCTAGAAATTCCTCTCGTAGGCATTGTTTTAATTCTTAATTCTCTTACCACATTTACAACTCCACAGTCACTTCCTTTCGGCCCAATCCACTACAAAGAACAGATAGATATTCATTATTTAAAAAAAAACAAATCCAGTATTCGCATCTACATGTATGTATGTATAATGTATACATATAAAAATTAGCCAAATGTTGGGAAAATTTTTGAATATAATGAATAACAGACGATGTATAAAAACTTGTCATATTTAAAATTTAAATGTACTTGGAAGATTCTAGAAATATTTTGAGTAAAAATGCTTGAAGATAGTCCCTGATCCACAGAGTTATTCCATTGAATTGCCTCATCTACATTTGAGCATTTAAGAACAAAGACAATGGGAGCAAACGTTTCTTTGAGAACCACTGGAGAGTCATGTTTTAGACCCGTGACGATTGTTGGTTCTACGTAGAATCCAGCTCTATCCAATACTTTTCCACCAAATTCAATTTTTCCTCCGAGTTTTTGGGCTTCGTCAACTGTTTTCTTGTACCCATTAATACCAGATTGACTGTGAATTGGTCCATAAATCACATTTGAGTCCAAAAGTGGATCACCCATTCTTGTCATAAGTTGCCCATAAGCTTTAATTAGACGTTCAAGCACTTGGTCGTAAATCTAAAGTGCATACAATAAGGCAAAATATCAGAGAAAGAGAATCATTGATTCACAATTATTATATAATATTTTTATTGTTTGAAAAATAATGTTGTAATCATTAATCTGGTTTTTACTTTTTCATGAAGAATAAGACGTCTTGTTGTAGTGCATCGTTGACCGGCGGAACCTGTGCAGGCAAAAATAGTAGAACGAACGACCATGTCCAAATCTGCATCTTCTGCTACTATAATTGCATTATTTCCACCAAGTTCTAAAATAGACTTGCCAAATCGAGATTGCACAGCAACTCCCACCTAAAGTAAAAAGTTTGCAAATTTTTCAAATTTCATATCATCGAATATCAAGTTTTTCTCAGATTTTTCTTGTCTCTAACCTCTTTTCCAACTTGCGTACTCCCAGTAAAAGACAAGAGAGGAAGTCTCGTATCATGAGCCATAATTTTTCCTATTGGTGTATCTCCATTGACCATGGAACAAATGGCTCCAGGAAGAGAATTGGCTTCAAGAACTTGTGCAATTATTTTTGTAGTAGCCACAGCGCAAAGGGAAGTGGATGGCGCACCTTTCCACAAAAGTGTATTTCCAGCAACCAGAGCAATCGCATTATTCCATCCATATACAGCAACAGGGAAATTGAACGCGGAAATAACACCCACAACACCAAGAGGATTCCAATTTTCCAGAAGGGCATGTCCAGGCCTTTCAGATGGGAAAATTTTACCTTCCATCATCCGACTCAGTCCAGTTGCATAATCACAAATGTCTACATATTCTTGAACTTCACCGATTCCTTCCGGAAGAATTTTTCCCATTTCCAATGAGACAAGCTGACCAAGTGGTGTCAATTTTTTTCGAAGGGCATCACCAATTTGTCGAACTATTTCTCCTCTTTTCGGTGCTGGAATGTCTGTCCATTGATTCCAAGCATCTTGACTTTTCTCCACAGCTGTATTATAGTCACCAAGTGTACCTTGACGAACTTGAGCAATTACTCGCCCGTTTGTGGGTGAGTATGATGTCAAAATCTTGTTTTAATTTAAATTATCATTACACATTACACATTACATACATATGTAAATTTTTTATTTTACATGAAACATGAACCAAAAAATTGGTTTAAATTGTATTGTTTTATTTTAAATGTATACAATGTTTTATTTTTCATACCGATCCAGAACCGCACCACTCTCCATGATAAACTCCACTATTCACTTCCTCAAGTCCGAGTTCTTTTAAAAATGCATATTTTGGATCATTTATGAGGAACTCGGATGCTGGTGGTATTTTTATTTCTAACGAGGGACGAGTTGAACATGCACGACAAAGAATAACTTTATGAACACTCTTCACTTGCTGGACATTAAAGAGTCGTATGGACAAAATCCTGGAGCATGACATTCTTGAAAAAATGTAGTTTTTTTTACAAAAATTACTAAAAACTTTTTAGATAGAACTGAAACGACGAACTGTGTATTTGACTTTTAAAGATAGAGGACAAGTGAAAAATGGAAAAATAGGAAGAGAGTAAAACGAGAAAAAAAAATCAGTCATACATTCTAAAGGACAGGCTATATCTTCCTATTTCTTGCGTAATTCATCTATGCGAGTTCTCCTTTGTACGAGTAGATATCGAAATAAATTGGTTTTTGTCATATCTCTATTGGCCTTTGACTTCTACCAGAGCTGAAATCTATAGATGAACATATGATGACACAAATTCCAACAACGTCACAGTTATAAGTACATATTTTACAAATGATAAATGCAGTAGGCAGTGGATGCTAGTAGTCAATAGACATAATGAAAAATGAGCTGCATGAGTACACAGTATCTATATAATTTTTCTCAAAACTTTGAGATAAATTGAAAAGAATTTTCATAATTTTATTCATAAATTTGAATTATTTTGTTAGCAAAAAAATTATGAACGGTAGTAGCTAAGTACAATAAAAAGTTCTCATGTTCACTGTAATCACTTTTGTCGAACTTTGTACGTATTTTCGCCAAAACTACTGTTTGAATTTGCGGTATGTTACAAAATATTCTTTATCAATATAAATATAAATATACTGCTGTGTGTTTTCTTCCTTTTATGTCTCGAAATCTCTGGAATGCACAAATTTTTTTGTACTTTCACTCGTGATGATCTTCCTTTGTGGCGGAGATTATATTATGCCACATACAAAGAAAAAACGTCAATTTTAAACTTTATGCTATTGACCTTGTAAAGAACAAATAAGAATTGAGCACTGATGTAAAATGTAAAATTTCATACATTGACCATTGAACATGACACACGCACTGAACAAAGTAAACAATAACCAATTATAATCCTCGTAAAAATGACAACGTTACTCATTCACTGTTTCAAAATCAATGTGCTATCAAAGTTTAAAGGCGCACATTCTGTGTTAAAAGTGTCTACGTTTCGTGCTAAATGTTGTCTTGTCTGGGCGTTAGCCCATTCATATAGTTCACAAAAGGAAATGCATGAAAGCTCAAAGAACACGAATCAAGTAAAATTAGACTTCCTATGACACGGTGGCATCGGATTTAGAATGAGTGAGTGTCTGATTATCCTTGTAACTCTGTTAAATGTAGTTGTCTCCGAGTCATTGTCAAATTCACAATCGGACTTTGATCCCGGCATCCATAATGATGCACGTGAGGAGTTTAAAGACTCAGGTAAAATTAAAGTCAATTAGCAAATACCAATGCAATTATGCATTAATAAACACTTTAAATGCAACGATTGCAAAAAATATGTGTAGGTTCTTCCAAATTCCGTCGACCGTTCACACTGCCATCGGAAGTGTTACCAATAATTTGTAGAAAGATGGTCAGTACCAAAAGGTATCCAAATCCTTTATTTATTAGGCGGCGTTTGGATCCTGGAAGAGGTCAGTGACATTTTCGGCGATTTACTTTCAGCATTCAAAATTCCAAACCAAAGTTCATGTTTTGTAATTTCTACTACCGTTTCAGATTTTTATTTACATCCCAAGGGAAATTTTGTGGAAATGGGCACCGCTAAATTTGATGAAAACGTACGCTTCCAAATTTCAACAAATCTCACCGCTTTCACTATTTCAGTTCTAAATTTTTTAAATCTTTTTATTCTATGTAGACTTCTCCGGCTTCTGGTATTCATAGGTTTTGCGTACACAATTTAAAAATCTTGAATTGTAATATGCATAAATATTGATTTTCAAACTAAAAATGCAATTCTTTACGATTTATTTAAAATGTACAGTGACTTCACTACCTCAAACACTTGTTATTTGCTTTACGTTTTGTAGCAGCCCAGGAGAATAATGGAATCCACATCATTTTTGATACTACATTGTTGGAACGGATTGTAAGAACCTAACACAATACATTTCAAATTCCAAATCCCATCAAACTTTCTACAATACCAAATTCCAGAATGCTTTTTGGTTGTAGCCATTGGTGGATGGGAGTAGGAAAGGATTCGAGAAATCACTAATTATTCAGCGACCTGGGAGATTTTTGAGCAAGCTTTGGAAGGGTCGAAACAGTTACCACCCCAAGGACAAAAAATATATTGAATGTACACTAGCAAGTACGTCCCACTATAAAATAAATTTAAATAGGGCAATTTAACAAGTTTAACAACATCCTTGCAGGACAGGAGAGTCATATTGTAGCATTTTCCAGACGAATTGTATAGTCCAACTTGTTTACGCTATTTCATTATTTAAATTTTCCTTGTCAAGTAATACAAAAAGCTAGAGTTGTAATGTGTAAACAAGAAGGGTTTTACTTTTTTTTCTTCAGATTCGAAACCTAGCGACATCATTGACCCCAGTGAAACGATTCATAAATTTCTTGTGGGGACGGGAATATTGCCTTCTACTTTGCCCTTATTGACACACCAAAACAATCAGTTGGAAGACATTTTCAAGCTTGTAATTTCTTTGAAACATGTAGGCACTGAAGATTTTGAGGCTGAAAAACAGCTTGAACTGGAACAAAACTTGAAAGTGCTTTTGGAAATTAATTTTGGGTTAAATATCACGCCGATAACCACAGAACAAATCACACACAAAGTCCACGAAGAAGGAGGATCGAAACAAAACAGCCAGTTACGCATTTGGCTGCTAAATCCAAACGACTCGGGCCAAAACATTTTAAACTTTACTCTACCGTTGGCACACAAAAAAGACCTTAGAACCGTAGAATTTGAGGTGCAGACAGGATATAACGAACAAAGATCAAAACGAGAAGTTGGATTGCCGGAAACCAGCGCAGAAACAACAAAAAGAAATAGTAAATCAGCAGTTCAAGACGAGGAAGCAGAATTGACATCATCACGAATACAAGACTTGCTTCAAAGGATATCAGAAGCTCAAGAAAAGGTCAAAAGTCAATCAAATCCAGAAGCAGAAGACTTAGCAGCATCATTAGCAGAAATCAGTACCATGGCACAAGCTTTGGCAACTGAACAAAACAAGCAAGCGCAACTACAAAAAGAAAAGAAACAAGATCAAAACCAACAATTTGAAACTTCTTCGCTATCGCTAAACGAAAACGAGCCGCCACCAGCACGCCTTACAAATAACCCACAAACAACGCAGCTCGACGTTCAACAACAGACGCATACACAGAATCAAGCGCCATCTGAATTTCTAAACAAGTCTCCAACACAGCCAAATAATCAAGCGCCATCTGTAGTTCAGAGCCAGTCTAAGGCAGCGTCTGAGATTCAGCAGCAAAATCAAGCTCAGGCACAATCGCAATATCCAAATCAAGGGCTCTCGCAAGCTCAGGCCCAATCGCAGCATCAAGGTTTCGGCCATGGTCAAGCGCAATCTCAAAATCAAGGTTCGGGTCAAAGTCAAGCACAAGCACAATCTCAAAATCAAGGTTTGGGTCAAGCTCAAGCACAATCTCAAGCTCAAGGTTTGGGCCAAAGTCAAGCACAATCTCAAGGTCAAGGTTTAGGTCAAGCTCAATCTCAGGCCCAATTTCAAGGTCAAGGTTTGGGCCAAAGTCAAGCACAAGCACAATCTCAAGGTTTGGGTCAAGCTCAATCTCAGGCCCAATTTCAAAATCAAGGTTTGGGCCAAAGTCAAGCACAAGCGCAGTCTCAAGGTCAAGGTTTGGGCCAAAGTCAGGCACAAGCACAATCTCAAGCTCAAGGTTTGGGCCAAAGTCAAGCCCAATCTCAAGGTCAAGGTTTGGGCCAAAGTCAAGCTCAAGCACAATTTCAAGGTCAAGGCTTGGGCCAAAGTCAAGCGCAAGCACAATTTCAAGGTCAAGGCTTGGGCCAAAGTCAAGCACAAGCACAATCTCAAAATCAAGGATTGGGACAAGCTCAATCTCAGGCCCAATCTCAGGCTCAAGGTTTGGGTCAATCTCAGACCCAATCTCAAGGTCAAGGTTTAGGCCAAAGTCAAGCACAATCTCAAGGTCAAGGTTTGGGTCAAGCTCAATCTCAGGCCCAATCTCAAAATCAAGGGTTTGGTCAAGCTCAATCTCAGGCCCAATCTCAAAATCAAGCGTTGGGACAAGCTCAATCTCAGGCCCAATCTCAAAATCAAGGGTTGGGACAAGCTCAATCTCAGGCCCAAT
Organism: Sminthurinus aureus; assembly: GCA_034698265.1. NCBI lineage: Eukaryota > Metazoa > Arthropoda > Collembola > Symphypleona > Katiannidae > Sminthurinus > Sminthurinus aureus. The sequence continues at coordinate 2,562 of JAQGBH010003208.1, read as the reverse complement.
CTCAAAATCAAGGGTTGGGACAAGCTCAATCTCAGGCCCAATCGCAGTCTCAAGGCCAGTTACAATATCAGGCGCCGGTTCAGCCTTGGCCGTTACAATCTAAGACCCACTTCGATTCACACCTTCAGGTACCAGCTCAATTTCAAGCTCAATCTCAAGAACAAGTTCAAGGGTTTTCGCGTTCTCCAATTCAGAGTTTTGTTCCGCCTCAGGTTCTGGCCCAATCACAATTTCAATCTCAAGGGCCTTTACAAACTCAAACCCAATCTCAATTTCAATCGCCCTCACAAGCTGAGACCCAATCACAATCTCAAAGTCAAGGGTTGTCACAAGTACAGACCCAATCAAAAGTTCAACCTCATTGGCGTTCAGAATCTGACACCCAATCGGATTCTCAGTTTCAGGCACAAACCCAATCACAAGTTCAAGGGTCTTTGACACCTCAGCTTCAGACCCAATCTCAAGTGCAGAACCTAGCGCCACTTGAGTTTGCAGAGTCGCAAAATGAAGCTGTACCTCAAATTGAGGCACAGTTACAGATGCAGACACAAACGGCTACTCAAATTGGTTCAGATTTACCAAGTGTAGTGCCAATTTCATCTTTGCCGCCATCACATTCTCAGTTTCAGCTACAAAGGCAAGCTCAAGTTCAATCCCAGTCTCAAGCCCAATCGCAAGCTCAGACACAATCCCAGTCTCAAAATCAAGGGCTCTCGCATGCTCAGGTTCAATCGCAATTTCAATCACAAGGGCCTTCTCAATTTGAGACCCAAGCACACTCTCAATTTGAAGGACCTCATCAAGCTCAGACCCAATTACAGTCTCAAACCCAATCGCAAACTCAAGGTCAATCTCAGTCTCAAGGTCAATCGCAAACTCAAGGTCAATCTCAGTCTCAAGGTCAATCGCAAACTCAAGTTCAATCTCAGTCTCAAGCCCAATCGCAAACTCAAGGTCAATCTCAGTCTCAAGCCCAATCACAATCGCAATCTCAGGATCAGTCACAAGAGCAATTCCAAGGTCAAAGTCAAAAGCAAAAGCAAACACAGTATCAGTTACAGCCTCAGGTGGCGGGTGTTGAATATGACGAATCACAGTCTGAAGAATATGAAGAATTTCAAGATCCTGTAATTGCGCCACCTGTTGTACAGGTGTTGTCGTCTGCACCAACGGCGGCTGTTGATGTAGTACAGGTGGAGGCAGATACTGTGCAGGATCTTGTCCGTGACAAAACATTATATGAAGAGCAGTTGCTACTCGCATCGCGGAAACAACGCTCAAGACCTAAGAAGAAGCCTAAGCTTAATTTGCTTGGTTTAGTTTCTTTGGGTGGCCCAGTTGCAGAAGTAGTAAATAAAATTATTCCACTAGGAACGGAATCTTCCGAGACGTTTTCTGAAGAAGTTTATACTAGAAAAAGCACTGGAACTGTAATTGTAAAAAAGGTGAAAAAAAAGAAAAAACGACGTGTTGTCTGTAAACCAAAGGACTTTGAATTTGACTCAAGCCACATTCTGAAAGGGGCTACATTACTGAAACCTAGTAGTAAAATCTTCACGTTTAGACACGGAAGATTGACTTTAAAGCGGCTTCGATCAAAGTTAGGTAGGAAAACTTTCGTTTTTTTGCATCTTATAAATGTTCGAAATTCTCGTTGGCGTTGTCATTCATAACCAATGCATATCCAGGGATAAAAAATTAGTATGTATTAGCTAAGTATTATGCGGCTGTTTTGAATTTGTATTCTAAATTGCAGCACAAAGTACCACCAAGTCGTTTCCATCGTATTCATATGTACCCGATGCCCTTTTTACCCCTGTAAGTTGAAATGCTGTTACGTTCTTTCTAATTATCCATAAAGGATGTTTATTTTGTCCAATACTTCAAAAAGACTTTATTGATTTTGATTTTTGCAGGTGATTTCGAACGAAAATGGAATTTACGCAGGTGGGATGGTTGAAGTAGTCAACAGGTTTTTGCAGCCTTTTCCCCTAATGAAAGAAAGCGTCAGACCGCTAATGGGCACAAACGGTAGAAGTGTTGGAGTTTTTCACAAGGGTCAATTTTATGAGGCAAAAGTAAGATTATAGATTCTCTAGGCTTCTGTTAAATTAGTTTTGAAAAGTGTTTAGATTTGCATTTACAATTTACAAACTACAATCATGTGTACTGAGCGATATCACCTAATATAATTATTTTTAGCTTTTCATCGATCCAGATAAACCTTATAATTCGCGTAAGCCATTGACAGGTCTCCATCTTCACAAACTTGTCCATACCGGAACAACTTTTAAAGGTTCTAAAATCTACAGATACAGCAACAAATACGTCGACTGTAGAGAAGAATTTTCAGGTAGCCCTTAAATATCAGTTTCTCCTTCTTTCTAAAACGTGTACGACTAACTTTACGCCATAGTAGAGGTGAAAATCGTCGAAATCTCGGTTTTTCAAAAAACCTTCAAAAACCCATTGCTTAGGATGAGTAAAGATGGGTACAAAAGATTTTTCACGAAAAAATTAATTTGGGGCCGGTGGGGCCCATTTTTGGCCAAAATGGCTGTT